>JAGKTI010015600.1:6123-20355 GCA_018397915.1 Birgus latro
TCTGTCTGTCTGTCTCTCTCTCTCTCTCTCTCTCTCTCTCTCTCTCTCGCTACAGTATACTTAGAGAGAGAGAGAGAGAGCAGTCGAAATTTGTGGCCCAGTCCCTCCATGTCTACAGCCCAGTGAATAATGTGAGTTAAGGCAGTAAAGACCAAATTCCTAAGCTGCCATCAATTAGTCCATCTGTCGACCACCAAGCTGGCCATAGAGAACAGAACAACTCAGGTCGCATCCATTTCCTACATCCCCCTCCCCTTTTCCGAATTAAACTCTTGCCCCCTACCTACCTCCCCCTCCCAGTCTGTCTCCTTTCCTCTTCCCGAACAACTCATGCCTCCTCTTGTCTCCAAAATTCTCCCCTTTCCACAATCCTATCCCCTCCAATCCCAGTCAAACTTGTGCTCCTCCCCTCCTCAATTCGATACTTCAACCGACGCCTCCCCCCTTTTCTTTCCTTCCTCCAGGCTGGATCATTCTCTCTAGCTTATAGTTCATGTCTCCTCTTCCTTTTCTGTTTCCCCCAACCCCCTTCCCCGGACTCTCACACCTCCCTTATTCTCCCACCCCTCCAACCTCATACTCTTCGCTTCCACCATTGCTCACAAACTTAGAACCCAAATTCTCTCTCTCATTGCTGTCCCCGTTCTCTCCTCTCCTCCCCTGCCCCACTCTCCCGTTTCTTCCCCCTTTCCTCCAGCCTGCCCCAGCAACTTATGCCCTTTCCACAGCAGCTCGGCAGACCCCTCTTCTCCCCTCCTCCCCCAAAAAACCCACACTCAATCCCCTTACCAGAAGTTCGATCCCTCGCCTTGCCCTTCCCCATTTTTAACCTCCCCCCGCTCTCCCTCCCTCAATTTATGCTTCCTTTTCACTCTCTTCCAACGCCACATCCGCTTTCTTCCAAACCGCATTGCCCTCTGCCACATGTTTGCTCTCTTTCTTACTTCTCTTCCACCTTCGCTTATTTGTACTTCTTTCGACTCCCCTTCGCTAAACTCCATTCTCCAATAACTCCTTCTGTGTCTTCCTTTTCCCCACTCTTTCCCTCTTTCCCCCGTCCCTTCTCCAACAATTTCCCTCTTCCCCTTCCCTTCTCCATCCCTTTCCTTCAACCCCTCCCCCTTCCGCTGTTCTGCCTTTTTCTTCCCCTTCCATTCTTCAAACTCACCCCTCTCCTTGCCCCTTCCTTTACCGACTTCTGAATTTTCCTTCTCTCCTTCCTTGTGCTCTCACACCTTATATTAGACCCCTCTTCTCCCAGCTCTTTCGCCTTCCCCTCTCATACCTATTCCCATCCTTCCCACTCCCTTATTCCTCTCTTTTTCCCCCTGACCCTTCACTTTACTCCTTTCTTCTCCCTCCCGCCTTAAAAACCCGTGAAATCCCTAATGCCTGTGTGCAACTCAGATATAATGAGGTTAATTACTGTACAGCGGCACCTGGGTAGTTAACCCTTGTTTGACCAGTAACTGATGGCAGGCAGGGAACCTGAGGTTTAAGTCGGAGGAGGAGGGTTTTACAGTCTATTTTTTTCTTTTTCTTTTCTGGAAATTAACCTTCTCATGGTGGAGAGAACTTAGGTATTTTATTCCAGCCACTGCCAGATGATCTTATTTACCCAAGTGAGTCATGGGAGCCTGAGTGTTATACCTGTACCATTAATCCTTTCATGGTGAAGACAACTCATGATTTTTCCAGCTACCTACAATGAACCTTACTGAGCTGAAGATGACCCATGGGAGTCTTGATGCTGGTTCCATTAGCCTCCTATTTCTGCGATAACTCAGGCATTCTGTTTCACCTACAACCACATGGATTTATCGAGCCGAGTGTGAGTCGTAGGAGCATGAGAGTTTTAAGGGACTTCCATGGATAATGTATGCTGTGCCTTTCGTATCGTAGATAAATTTGTCGATAGTTGAGGGAAATGTTGTGAGGGAGATTTTTACAGTTTAGCAACTATATTAATTGCTTGTCTGGAGTAAGAATTTACAGGGCGAATAGAAACGGTTAGTTATTTAGAAAAACTACATGAGGAATGTGGCCGGTTTGCTTGCCCACCTGTGGCGGTTTTACTATCGCAGAAGCAAGTAATATCTCCTCATGGGATATCAGTCTACACACACACACACACACACACACACACACACACACACACACATAAACATGCAAATGCACTCCGACTAGTACAATGCAAGGCTGCACACCAAGCTATTATTATTTCCCAAATTCAACCGTTGCTGGAGTACAAAATGGCGAAAACACTCCCTCAAGGGACATCATTCTCGATAAATCTTGGAATATGCGCTACTGAATCTGAAATATTTAGACTTCCATTGATTCAGTGGATACATGTCGTGCTTAGAGTTACGTTGCATACAATCGTTTATACTGTACATACAATACATGGAAAATCATCACCAATAGATTATACTGTTCATTATAACTAGGCGTAAGAACTGTCATCTTTCCATCTTGAATGCTGAGCCATACAGCAACACAGTAACTTTGAAATATGGTACTAGTCACGAGAAAGTACTATGGGGAGGTTGCAGGGCCGTAGTATTGCCTTATTCTGCCACTGAGCTGCGGAAAGTAAGATGGAAAAGGACGGAAATCTTAGTCAGGTTTAAATGAATGATCTGTGGTTGATGCAAAAAACTTACGACCTCGAATCTTAGTGCGTATGTCACCGCCAGTTCCGAGCCGATAGCTGTACACCCTGACCACAAGGATTCGCATTGCTACTAACGAAAATAATGCAGTTTTCTATGACCCATTTTTAGCTGAATAACATTGCCTGGTGTTAGATGGAATAGATATTAGTGTTGTCCTGAGCATGAGAGGGATTGGTCATTACTCTTTTTCAGACTCTTCTGGATAACAGCAGTATATTTCACTCCACTCAAGGATTATCTTTAATAATGAAGGGGCTAATGAAGGCCGCATCTAATCCCTCTAGTGGTTAAAGCCTCCAGTAAGCTGAACACTATCGCAATATCGTTGAAAGTTAAATTAAATCAAAATTGTCTCTGAAATGATTATTTGTTTTTTTACGATTATCCGTTAAGTTTATCTATGGTATTCATATTCTCCTATGTCCGTACACACACAAACACACACACACACACTCACACACACACACACACACACACACACACACACACACACACACACACACACACACACACCTCACCACATATATTTCAATTTAATCGCTCTCTCCATACAAAATAATGTATTAACAGCATGCGCGCCTGCGTGTATGCTAAGCTTTCTTACTAAGGTTATAGTGCTGTCGTGGTTTGTTATATCAGGTGAACATGCAACACGAATCATATCAAGCCTGTAAATGATAAATATAGACTCTTGTTCTAGGTGGCGTTGGAGGCTTCGTAGCACCTCTTCCTTTAGCAATTTATTTTCCATATTTCGCCTTAGCATTCTCCTCTATGTTATTTGTGTCGTTTTAATATTAACATCGTTTGCAACAATGACACAGAAGAGGATATTAGAGTGCTATGTGCAAAATAAATCACTATAAAAAAGATGTTACGAAACTCCAGTGCTACATACAGTACCACCCATAAAGGCAATATTGTGACTGAACTCTATGTTAACAGAGAATTATGTACGCGTACTGTAAGATTGCTTGCGTAAAGTCTCTCTCTCTCTCTCTCTGTACTAACGTGCTTGTCCATTTCGCACTTATATGCACATAATTAAGTACAAAATGTTTCATACTGCATTCTGTGACAAAACTAGCATGTGTGCGTACATGGCATATGTATCTATATGTCTATATCTGTTAATATAATTTCTTTATCTAATTATACAACAATCCATCTATCTATANACCTCGTTGGAGAGGGATTAAAATAGTCAGACAGTCAGCCCGTCAAATCAATCAGCCAATTAGTCAGTAGGTGATTTCAGTCAAACTATTAATTCTACTGTTTCCAGTGTACACCCATCCAGTCACAAGCCAGACAGTTACCAGTGAGGAGAGTTTCAAATGAACTCGTTTGCGTTCAATTTGGCACATTTTGGCTTTTTTTTTTTTCTGCAGTGTGGTGTCATATTTTGTGAAAAGTCTCCGATGTAATACATATTAAATTTTCATACTATTTGCAACGATTTTCGAGAGATTCGCTGTCTCTTTAATATCTAGTTCCAAGATGACTCAGTTTTGCTCTTCTGTACCACCGTGTATGACACGTTAATATTATCAGTATAATATGTTTACTTGCGTGATCTTAAATGGAGACCAGCTAGAACTGCACACTGACAAATTATCACTGGGCTCGTTTCGCCCGAACAGCCGACTGAATCTTGGTCAAGTTCATAGCTAGTAATGTTACCAGATAAAACACCAACATATTGGTGGACTAGATGGCCCCGAGACATCTGCTCCCAACTGTACATACAGAAAATGAAACACCGAGAACTCCGGCCCCGAGCTGTAGACGTAGAGCGTCGCTTGGTATGCCTCGGCCAAGCCTTGCGCTCGGACTCGCCATATAACTTCCACGCCAGGGTTTATTGTGGATTGGAATGAGATTAAAGATAAACTAAGTCGACCTCATACAACCTTGACCTTTGATCTTTGACCTTTGACCTTGCTGACCTAATCTATTCACTGCCACTTCATACTGTATCACTGACAAATGTTTGGTCGAAATCCGTCAAGGGGTTCAGGAGATATTGCGTCCACACCCATATGACCTTGACCTTTGACCCTTGACCTTGCTGGCCTAATCAGTTCATAGCCTATTCATACTGTATCAATGACAAAGGATGGGTTAATATCTGTCAAGGGGTTCAGGAGATATCGCACCCACAAGGATAAAATAATTCTCATTCCATAAAACCTTGACCATTTTCCCGTGACCTGACTGACCTAATCAGGTTATTATATCCCCATATTGCACCAGTGACAAAAGTTTGGTGGAAATCCGTCGGTAGGTTCAGGAGATATTGTGCCCACAAGAGTGTTGCGGACAAACAGACCCACGCATGCACGCACGGACAGACAGACCAATCATTTAATCATCTTAGTGCCTCCTCCACCATAGGTGGGCGGAAGCATAATAAAGAAAAAAAAAGGAAAATGATAGGCTGGCCTGATACTATTCGTAATGTTTCAAGTAACTTTTACCCCAGTAGTTGGTCATTACGCATTTTTCATCCGTGGTGTCAAGGTGCTTCGTACTTAATCTGCCTGATGCTTGATTTACTGTATACACAGTCATCTAAGCTACTAGTGCCGCTGTTCATAGCTCTCGTCACTTATTACTGTACAGCACTCAGTCGTGTTTACTCCAGCTTTCTCTTTTATCCTCGTCTCTCTTCGTTTTCTCTCATTGGTTTTTTGTCAGTTTTGCTTCTTGTCATCTATTTCCGGTGTGTGTGTGTGTGTGTGTGTGTGTGTGTGTGTGTGTGTGTGTGTGTTTTACCTCCGCCAGGGAGGTAATGTTTTTGCTGGCGTGAGTTTGTTTGTCTGTTTGTCTGTTAGCAAGATTACTCCAAATGTAATGAACGGATTTTGCTGAAAATTATCGGAGGGGTAGGGTAAGGCCCATGGAACAGTCCATTAGATTTTGGTGGTGGTCTGGATCATCATCCGAATCCAGGAAGATTTTATCTCACCCTCCTTGGCTGAGGTTTGCAATCTCGGATTGCTCTTGGTTATTGTTTTTTTTTTCTGCCCTGTTTGTAAGTTTTCTTTCCTCACATTAGGTTATATCCTGCCTTTGATGCTCTTTTCTTCCATCCATTTTGAAATATTCTCTCCCTCTCTCTCTCTCTCTCTCTCTGCTTACATACCTACCTACCTCTCTATCTATAGTCAGACGCCCAAATCACGGAAAGGGTGGCGACATACTTATCGACCTTATGTCATTCTGTCCTCTTCTATAAGGCTGCTATTTTTCCAGCTCACACATCACACCTCCACACCCCATATTTCCACCTCCCCATCTTACTAACCACCAGATTGCCAGTTGACAGATGTAAGGCAGATAATAGTTTGAAGAAGCGCCAAGCATCATTTGTTTAGGTGTAGAGTATATTAGTTGTCGAAGCAAAGACACAGCTGCTCAAGTTGGTAGTTTTCTTTTGCTTACTGTCAGCTTTGTAAATTTGTCTGGAAATTTACAGACTAACCCAAATCTCTGCTTGTTGTTGTTGTTGTTGTGGTTGTTGTCGGTGGTGGTGTTGGTGGTGGTGTTGGTGGTGGTGTTTTGTAGTCATTGTCATTGTTGTTGATGGTGATGGTGTTACTGTACTTATTGTTGTTGGTGGTGGTGGTGCTTTTGTTGTTGTTGTGGGCCTCGGCTCACCTTGATGTGAGCACTGTGGACTTCAGGCTGATGTCTGTTTTCTACCAACCCACCAACCCCTTTCAGTGAGCATGAAAGGAGTTGTGGAAAATTTGTACAACCCGGCAGGTCTCGGTGCCGTTGCGTTTTACACAGCATAAACATCTCCAGGCAACGTGGCTCTTCTCAATAACCACCCTCCATACCATGCTATCACGACACACTTCCTTCCCTCATAGCCTATAGGTCGTGTTCTATTCAATTTAGGTTTCCTAGCCCCTTTCATCCCAGTTATTCCTGTATCTCGTCAGGTTATTTTTTCAGATATTGTATAAGGAATGTATCTGATACAATAAAGATATAAACAACATACATGAGATTAACAAACCAACATAGAGTGTTAATACTCCCAAAGGGATGCAAAATCGTCTCCACACAGTTACAGTAAACTGACATGCTTTAGTGCAAAGTGCCTCGATGAAGAATAAATATACTAAAACACAGAATCTCAAAAATTGCACGTATATGGTTTGACGTTTGCCTTCATAAATCTCTCTGGAAAGCATAAATAAAAACATAGGCAACGCCACGCTGTTGCAACTTTCCACCTGACCAAGCACATACTCCCCACCTCCCTGCACACCTAACCAAGCACATAATGGCCCTCACCTTCCCCCCTTTATCTCTCCTTTTAAAGATGTGCTTAAGGGGAACGCTTTGAGGACACATAACCTGGGCTCTTCAAAAATCCTTGCGCGGGTCGCATTGTCATCTGTCGAACAAATTATTTTCTGTTTTACTTTTTTATTATTCCAAAAAAATGAATAAATAAATAAGACACAGCATTAGGAGAAACACAATGAGGTGCTTTGGCCATGTGGAGAGGATAGAGAGGGAGACAGACTGACGAGGAGAGTGTATGTGAGTGAGGTGGAGGGGGGAAGAGGGAGGAGGAGGCCAAGGATGAGATGGAGGGATGGAGTGGAGAGGTATATGAGAGAGGGGGGTGTGAGCTGGGAGCAGGGCAATGAAATGACGGGGGACAGGGCGACATGGAGGCGATTTGTTTGTGGCTACTCCTTACGGGATTAAGGCGTCTTGCAATATATTGATAGGTAGATTCTACCTATCAAAAGGCACCAGTTCACTATGAGATACATAACTACGTGAATTTTCGTGACTTTATAGTGAATACTTTCTGAGTTCTGGCCCGGAAACGAAATCTAAACATCCGGCCAGGCGCCCTAAAGCCCAACTCTGTGGACGTACACCTATTGACCGCAGTGATAACAACACCCTCCTCTGACTTTGTCAGGTTGGGGTAAAAATGAGATAGCAGTCTGGGGCCACTGGCGGAGAGAACAGTTGTACCAAGTTTGAAGCTAATTGGAGAAGAAATAAAGGAATGACGTCCAAATGAATAGGCGTTTGATAGAAAAAGGAAAGAATTGGAGCACCCTACACTTTGATGAGGAGACCTAAATGTGACAATATAAAATAAATATACAAATAAAAGCTAAGGAAAAGATGCTTCTGAACCATATTAGTTGAAAGTGATGTTAGCTTATATTAAAGAGCCTTGGTGTTCCAAGAACCATACTCTATACTCTTTTTAGTAGTTAACTCCTAATTCTAGATTTTTCATATTGCAGCTAGATAATCAGTTTCTTATTTAACCCATCTTTATATTTTTTACCTTCCACCTGATAAGTCAGAGGAGGGTGTTGTTATCGCTGGGATCAACAGGTGTCCGTCCATAAAGCTGGGCGGCAGGGTGGCTGGCCGGGAGTAGAGATTTCGTTTCAGGGCAAGAACTCAGAAAGTATTCACAATAGAGTCATGAAATTTTACATAGTTATGTGTCCTTTAGTGAACTAGTGCCTTTTAATAGGTGGAATGCTGTTTGTAGTCGTTTGTTTTTAAATAATGAAAAGTAAAAAAAAAAATAATGTTTCGTTTCCGGGCTAGAACTCAGAAATTAATACAGGGACAGGCTTCGAACTCCCCACGAATATGTGTTAATATGCCTCCTGGTGCCTTTTGATAGTTACATTGCCATGAAAATATACAGTGTTAAGAAATTGCAAAAATACATAAAACTGATTAGTTTGATGCATTCTGCCATTAAAACTTTGCAACTCTTTCATCTAGGAGGCAGAAATTGTACATGACACAGTAAATGTTTGCATGAATATCTAATTACGTGTGGAGTTTCATGGCTGTACCTATGTGTAATCAGAAAATATGGCTGCCTAAAAAAAAAAACGAGTTATAATTTCATCAGATCTGCTCATCAGTTCATTATTACCATGGATAAACTACTGATTTTTAAAAAGTTTTAATGTCCTTGTGTTATACAGAAGATGGGGGGGGGGGGGTGAATAGAAGTGAAGGCCATTATGTGCTTGGTTAGGTGTGCAGCAAAATGAAGTGCATGAGCTTGGTCAGATGGAGGGTTGCAACAGAGTAGCGTTGCCTATGTTTTCATATTGCAACAGTAAAATCAGCTTTTTATTATATAACTAATCCTAATCTCTATTTTACATATTTCAACCAAACAATATCATCTATATTATCAAATCTATCCTTATCTTACCCTAACTTGCACATCAGAACACTAACTTGCCGTAAGGAAAATATTCTGATAAGGGAGAAGTTCTACTGAACTTTCTTCATTCCTTAAGACTTTACGAACTGGAATTTATATGTCCAGCCTTTAGTACGCTTTCCCCACCACAGGTATGTCCTAAGTTGAGCAAAATCGTGTGCAGGTAAAAAGAATATATAAGTAAAGAAAAGTCATCGTTTGAAGGGGCTGACTGAATGATCACGACTAAGAATTACCGGCCACATGCCTGCTCTTAGAATCCTGTTCACTCAGCAGTAAAATTGGAAACTTGGATGTAACATTGGCTGTCGAGGGTCGTGGCTAAGGGAAGACTGTGACTTAAGAAAGATTGCCTGGCTTATTGCAATCGTGTGGTCGATAGGCATTAATCTGGCCCTTCTTGCTCATTTCCACCCCCATCCATTTCTCATATCGTCTCCCAATTTCTCACTCATCTCTCCTCATCTCTCTGTCGTGCTCCCCCAGTCTGTATGTCTGTCTGTCTCTCTCTCTCTCTTTCTCTTTCCCAGAGACTGCACAAGACAGAAGCAGACACAGAGAATCCCATCTAGAAATTCTGAGCAGCGAGAGTCGTGTGAATAATTAAGGAAACAAACACAAGAAATAATGGAAGCCGCCTTGCCACCAGACGTAATGAAAAGAGTAAATGTTAGTACACTTGGAAGGGGGAGGTGGGGAGAGGGGCAGGGGTAGTGTTAATGGTGTGCGAGGAGGGGAGAGGGGGGGGGTTGTGAGGAATGGGGGATGAGAAGGAAGAGAAGCAAGGTGGGAGGAATGGGGAAGGGGCTGGGGCACGTGAGAAGTGGTGTATGAGAGAAAGCGATAGTTATGAGAGAGGAGGAAAGAGCTAGGGAGATGAAGAGAAAAGGAAGGTTTTTTGGAGGTAGATGAGTAGAGAAGAAAGAGGATGGATGAACTGAGAAAGAACGACTGCGGAGCGAGAGGAAAATGTGTGGCGTTGAAGGCGGTTGGGAGACGCGGGGGAGGAGGGGGAGAGAAAGCATGAGGGGGAGGGGAGGAAGGAGGAAACGGAATGGTTTGAGGGGGGAAAGGATGATGAGAACTGGTGTTGAGAGAAGTGGATGGGTGCCGTTTGATAGGAGGTGGGAGAAAGAGAATTGTGGGACGGCGGGGAGTGAGAGAAGGGGAGCGAAACTTAAGGGTAAGGAGGGAATTTGGAGAAAGGGAAATAGGAATGGGGCAGATTGAGAAGAGAACTGAAGAATGGAAAGGGGAAGAGGGGAGAGAAGGGGTTGAGAAGAGAAAGCAAGGACTCAGAAGAATGCTGGTTGAAAGGGGACATGCAGGGTAAGAGATAGACAATAACAAGGAGATTGAAAGGAAGAGAAGGGAGTAAATGGAATACGAATAGCATCAGATCTATCAGTTCCTTCAAGGCAGTTTGTTATGTAGTACGCAATAACTAAAGAAATGAGTCTGGGGGTCGAAGATAATAGCAGAAGAGCAGGAAACCTCTCCCCCACCAACAAACCTTCCAGGTGAAGTCGGCAGGAAAAAAGCAAGATCAAACCGAATATTAAAATTATAATGTAAAGTTCATAGGAAAGCGTGAATTGAAAAATGATTTCTACATTAACTTTATCTGTTTCGCTGTTATCGTATCCTCCGTAATCTGGATGGAAGGAAATGATTAATCAAATATCTTTATTATTCAGCTATGAATATTGTTTGTTGAATTATTATTATTATTATTATTATTATTATTATTATTATTGTTATTATTATTATCATTATAATATTCATTAAGCTTCGCCATATATATTGCAAAGCTTATTGTTGTGGTAAGTATTATTAAGCTTCACCATATACATGGCGAAGCTTTTTGCTTTGGCTATTATTTTTCTTTGCACTTTTTTCTCTTATATCTCGATAATAATATACAAGAAGGTACCCTAGGGTAACCCAAGTACTTGCGCCAAATAAAAATGACCTTGAAAGTCATATACTCATTTTTGGTGCAAAAATTGCATATGTGAAATTGAAATATCTCAGAAACTATATGAGATACGGCTATTTAGTCGAGAATCTCATGATAAAAAAGTCTGCTGAGAATTTTGGCTGAATATTTAGCCACTTAGCTTAGTGAAAAGTACCATATTCAAATCTGCTTATTGTTTTTTTGTAACACATTTTAGAGAAAATCGCAAAAACTGTAAAGGTATATCTCTACAGAAATATAGCTGTGGTCCCCGTCATTATAAGAAAGGAATATGGTTGTAGTTAAGTATACAGTTAGCCAGTTATTGAGACAAATGCAAAATGTACCCATGCTTCATTTATTTCTTCCACTCTTCTGCCTTCAGATCTTCTTGATAGTAGTCTATACAGGAAGCTACCTTAGGATAATGCAAGTATGTGTTCCAAAACTCCCCTCAATACAATAAACATTTATGGTGAAGCTTCCTTACTGTGACTACACAATAAGTAGGTAAGTGAATAGGTATTATTTTTCTTTGCACTTTTTTCTTAGATCTTGATGGTATTATACAGGAAGGTACCCTATGGCAACCCAAGTACTTGTGCCAAATAAAAATGACCTTGATCTATTTTTGAAGGTCATAATTCATTTATGGTGCAAAAACCGCATATTAGAAATTGATATATCTCAGAAAATGATTGAGATACAGCAATTTGCTTGAAAATCCTATCATAAAACAGTTTGCTGAGAATTTTTGTTAAATATTTTGCCACTTAGCTTAGTGGAAAGTACCGAATTCAAATTTGCTTAGTGTTTTATTTATAGAACGTTTAAGAGAAAAATACAAAAGCTGTAAAGCTGTAACTTTACAGAACTATAGCTGTGGTTCCTCTTACTATCTGAAAGGAATATTATTACAGTTGAACATACAATTAGCCAGTTATTGAGACAAATGTAAAATGTACCCATGCTTCATTTATTTCTCCCACACTTTGTCTTGAGCTCTTGTTGATATTACACAAGAAGCTACCTTAGGTTAACCTAAGTATTTATTCCAAATATTAATGACCTTGAACTACCTTTAAAGGTCATAGACTTGTTTGTGATGCCAAAATTTCATACATTATCATAAATAGTTTTGGCAAAGCTTCCTTAGTGTGGCTACACAATAAGTAAAAAGGTAACTAGTTATTATTGGCCAGCTCATTCTGTCCTTATTGTTAGTCACGTTTTCCTTCTTCGTTTCTTGTTTAATTGTGGGAGGCACTTCTACCCTTCAGAATTAACCGATTCCGACGAAACTTGGACACGACAAGCCTATGACCTAGCTGTCTCCGCAAGGTTCCGTTGCCCATCGAGAGCAGAAATGCTACTTTTTTCGTACTTTTCACATTTTGAGCTGTAGAAGCATTACTAACAGGTGTAGAAAGCTCTGACTCCTTGAGGTCATTCCCTGTTAGAAGTGTGCCATCCATTTTCCTATCTCTCCACTTGTTTTCGAATGGCAATCCTGCAAATATTGGCCTCGGGGTCCCAAGCAACCAGTACCAGATTTCAAAAATGGCCCCCTACTTCCCCAGCGGCTTGATGTAATTGAATGAAACTTTGCATGCTTATAGACACTGACTAGTGCCACAGGCTTCTGTTGGACACCTATGTGCTACATTGGCAGGGTCAGGGGTCAAAGTTGATCAAATGCAAAAATGGTGAAAATAGCTAAACTCACAACTCTGCGCGAAATGCTAAGGCTCAGGAGATTAAGTCAGGGCCATGATTCTTGGGAGGAATGTTGCAGTGGAATACCTTCATACGTGACTGGCATTACTGTCGACAGTCACTTCCAGTTCTTGGCAGCGCCACCTAGATGTTGTACTTCTGGTGGACCATTCCTTGAATTTCAAGTTCCCTAGAGTCCACATTGGGTGGATGGATCAAATGAAACTTTATATCCTTATAGACGTTAATGAGTACTACAAGTCTGCTTCGTACAAGCATGATCTATATCCTCCTTGTCAGGGGTCAAAGGTCATCAAGCACAGAAAATATGAAAAGCACTAAAACTGCAACCTTCCTCACGCGAAATGCTATGGCTCCAAAGATTATTAAACCAGGGCCATGATTCTTGGGTGGAAAGTTTGCACTCGATTACTTCCATATAGGAATGACTTTTATTGTTGAAACTCACTTCTAGTCACTGGCAGCACCACCAATAATTTGTACTTTGGATGGGCCATTCCATTTATTTCAAGTCCTCTGCCTCCACAGTGGGTGGATGGAATCAAATGAAACTTTATATACTTATAGACGTTAATGAGTACTACAACTGGGTTTCGCATATCCGTGACCTATATCCTCCAGGTTAGGGTTCAAATGTCATCAAGTGCAAAAGTATGAAAATCGCTAAAACCAGTAAAACTCCTTTGTCGGTGAGGTATGACCAAAACCATTTAAATCCGAAAGCATTGAAATGTTTCCTTACACAGCGAGGATGCCTAGTGTATATTGATGGCTATCTACCTACCAAGTTTCATGCATTTACAGCAAACTGTCTGGCATGTGGCCCTCTTTTGAAGATTTTCGGCATTCTGCTCTTAGCGCATGTTACATGCCACATGCACCGCCTGGGTGTGATGAGACCTGTCAAAAACAAATTGTAAAGAACTGGGCTGCCATAGTGTGCGAACCACAAAGTGATCGGCCCTGTGGCTGCTGAGATAAAAGCTTCTCAAAAACGTTACAGGCTGGGTCAGGCCGGGCCTTGTCGGGCCAGGCCGGGTTGGGCTGGGCCTTCTTATTTCCGTTCTGGATGGGTATTCATCTCAATACCATAGCCTCAGTCAAGCAGCCCTAGTGGGATAGGTTAGGTTAAGTTGGGTGATGTTATAATAGGTAATTTTGCCTGGGAAACACAGTGAGCATGTTTTTGAGAAAAACCTACGGTTAGTTTTGAAATGACGGTTCCCGCTGGTGAGAGGGGTACACGTATAGGGCTGAAATATGCAGCCAGGCCGGGTCGTGCCGCTCATATGTGAGAAAATGCCAATACTTGACGAGAATCTCGAGAGGGCTTCACCCTCGTTCGTAATCTCGACTAGGCTCCCGCGAACTGCTAAGGATCTGAAGACTATTGACCCCAAGCCATGATTCTTGGGTGGGATTTTGTTCTTCAGTACCGCCAAACAGGAGTGACTTTTCATACCGAAAGTCACTTCTGGTCCCTGACAAAGCATGGTCCGCTTAGGGCTGGCCATCGTTAACTTTCAGGTGTGATGTTACTCTTATTGTTGTTATTATTATTGTTATTATTATTATTTGGTGAATCAGAGCCTTTAAAAATGTTTTAT
>JAGKTI010015601.1:4738-16780 GCA_018397915.1 Birgus latro
ACACACACACACACACACACACACACACACACACACACACACACACACACACACCGCATTAGGCAACCGGTCCAGCATAATCATCATTATCTCCAATCTTACCACTCGCCAGTCACCTTCCATTCACAGTATTATCACCACCTTCTTAAAACTCACCGTAACTCTCCATTTATCTCTCTCAAATTCTCGCTAACTCTTCATTCCCAGCCCGACCTCATATATTTCCCTCAAACTCTCATTAACCCCTTGGCCACGGGAAGTCTCGCCTAAGCTGAGTTAATTCGTTGTGTGGTAAGTAGACATAAAACTTCCTACCGGTAACTAGGCTAAAAAAAAAAAAGTCATCTGTTTAGTGAAAAGAAGGATAATTTGTAATCCCTTTACGACGGGTGATAGCAATACTGATAATGATGATGATGATGATGATGATGATGATGATGATGATAAGAAGGAAGGAGAAGATGGTGATGGTGATGATGATGCTGATGATGATAAATGAGAATAAGAACAGGTATAATAAATAGACCTCCACACTTAAGAAGTTAATCCTTTTGCTGCCTTGTTTGTTTTATTCAGTCTGTTACCCGGCCATTTTAATAATCTGAGGCAATTTATAGCAGTCTAAAGGTTAATAGGGATAGTAATAAACTTTTTGAGCAATAAAAATTCCCCTCACCTGAACAATATCTCCTTATGGTAGGCTGAGGAAAATTACTTAATGCGTCTGTAGAATGGGAAAATGCTAACTCACTTTCTCAAAACCATCTAAGCTTAATACTTCCCCTAAGCAACTAAATGCCACGTTAGATTCTTTCAACATATCAAAAGCTCTCCGAACCACCTTGAGCTCCCCTTACTCAACAGTAATTCCTCCCAAGTCACCTAATACTCCTATAAATTACTAAGAATTCACCAAAGTTCTTAATGAAATTCAAAGCTTCCTTGAGTTCATTAAAGTCTCCTGAAAACTCCTCAAGTCACTCACAGCTCCAGTGAACCTCTGTGACCCTTCATTATTGGTAAAAACAAGATACTGTCACCGTACATGGGCGTGGACGGGAAGACAGGGCAGGAAATACTATGCACTTGGTCATGACTGGCACTTGATGGCTCATATCAAACTTTGTGAATGAGCTAATGCTTTGGTTCTCAGGAATTCTCTTTACTCAATAAAATAGTTTGGTGTTACCTTAAGTGTACACCAGTAAGACAGAAGAGGTAAATGGTGATTCTTTTTGAAGCTTTTGACCGCTACTTCTGGGGTCAACCAAAATAATGACTCATAAGCCTCAGCCGCAGTGAAAGGGTCAATGGGTCCTTGAATGGAGAGGTCCATGTTTTTAGTTATTTCGAGTTTCGTAACGCCACTTCCTCAGCGATTTGTTTTGCATTGTGCCTGTTAAATACTTTTATCTCCTAGTACGTTACTGAGGCGGACTATGTTGGTACTGTAAATAAATGAGTAACATAAAACACAATATTAAGGTGTGATACTCATAATAAATTGCTAAGAAAAATTTACCACGAAGCTTTCTGTGCCATTTAGAATAGTGCCCAGAGTCATGCTGCACCCGAGTGCATCCGACGCACTGGCAAGCAGTTTATAAGATCATCGCCGGAGGAATAACATTGATAATAATTAGTGTACATGCTGCTTAGAAACGCCTGTGACGATGGTCCTAGCTGGAGTGGGTAAGAAGTGTGAGTCGGATGTGAGGTAGCTGAGCTTCCCCAGACTGCTCAAAACTCTTTCGTCCACGTAAAGCTCTCCAAACCCTTTGAAATTTCACAGACTCACCTGTGATGATGATTCTGGATGGAGTGAGTGAAAATTGTGACTGGGATGTGCGGTGCTGGAGCGCAACCACACTTTTTAAACTTCCCATGCCTTGAAAGCTCCCCTGAACCTCTTAGAACTCCCAGAAAATTTTCAGACCACTCAGAACTCACCACAACACCTTGGAGCTTCCCACAACACCCTTAAAACTTCCACTAGCCCGCTGTGATAATGATCCTGGTTGGAGTGATCGAGAGATTTGAGTAGGATGTGAGGAGGTGGAGCTCCCTTAAACTAAATGAACCTCCTTAGAACTACTTAAAACTCCAGACCACTAAAAACTCCCTACTTCCCATACAGCTCACCCAGAAGCTCCACTAACCTGTAACGATGAGCCGTGCTGAGGCGGGTGGGAGGTGTGATCTTGAGCTATTCTATTCTACCGGTACTTAACCCTCCTCAGGCGTGCCTAAAACACTCCCAGATTTCACAGGGCATTCAGAAACCCTTCTTTCCCTTAGAACTTCCTCAAACTCCACAAAATATCTCCACTAGCTCACTGCTGGAGTGGGTGAGAGGTGTGAGGGCGATATGAGACGATGGAGCTCTCCTAAACCACTAAAAACTCCTTAGAACTCCTTAGTCCCCGTACAGCTTCTGTCTCCGTAAAGCGTCTCAGTTCTCTTAAAGCTCCTCACTTCCCTTAAAGCTCGTTAGCTCACGTAAAGCTCTCTAAACCTTTAAAACTCCAGTAACCCACCTGTGACGATGATCTTTGCCGGTGTGGGCGAGAGATGTGATTGTGACGTGAGGCGGTGCAGTGCCCGACATCTGAACCTGGAATGCCCGTCACCCAGCGTCACCTCGAGCACGTGCAGCTCGCCACTCTCCGTCACGTGGTACTTCCCGTCTGGTGGAATGGGAAGAAGGGTGTTAGAGGTGTGAGAGAGGTGTTAGTGGGGTGAGAAAGGTTTTGGTGGGATGAGAGATGTTGCTGGGGAGAGAAAGGTGTTAGTGGGGAGAGACATAAGTAAGATGAATAGGATGTGAGTGGGATGAGAAGGATTTGTGTGATTTGAGTTGAGTGAGTGGAGTGAGGGAAACGGGGGACAAGAGGGGTGTTAACTGGGCGAAAGGAGCGTTAATGATGTAAAGTATAACTAAGATGAATGGGATGGGAGTAGGCTGGGAAAGAGGAGGGTGATGTGAGTGGGGTGAGTGGATGTGGAGAGGCACTAAAACAACTGGACAAAATTCAGAACAAAGCTATATGAATAACTAATAACCCAGCAGTTACAAATGAATTACCTCGCCTACAAGTAACATGGAATGTTGCCTCGCTTGCATTACTTTACAGATACTTTTATGCCAAAGGCTCAGACGAAGTTGCATCTATTGTGCCAACTCTCCAGGTCGTCCCCCTTGCTAGACGGGCATCTGGTAGCGCTCATGACTAGACTGTCACACTACCATATTTCAGAACTTCTGCATATCAAAATTAAGTTATTCTGAGAACTGCCTCTCTTTGGAACTCACTTTCCCAGATTAGTTTTCCCCCTAAACTTTAACCTACAGCAGTTCAAGTCCAACTGTTGCAGATTTTTAATGAACCGAGGACACCTGTAATCTGGTGTGTGGATTTTTAAAACTTAATTTGTTTTCCTTCCTTTGTTCATAATCTGTAAAAAAAAAAAAAAAAAGATGGGAAGGGTGTACGGAGACTGAGCTATAGCTAAGATGAATGTTAGTAGAGTGAATGGAACGAAATGCTAGAAGAATGCAAGTGAACTGGGAATGTGCTGGATTGACAGGGATATCAGTTTGATGAGAGGCATGTGGATAGGTTGAGATATAAATAGGAATAGGATGAGTGTGAATAGCTTGAGTGGTTTGGACTGAGAGAGTTCTGAGTGTGCTAAGATGTAAGAGGAATGACTTAAACTGTTGCCGGACGGGATACGAATATGCTAACATGAGTGGAGAAGAGGGACTGAGTTACGATATAGAGAAGAGCAGGATTGGGGAAATGAGGAAACTGATAGAGAAGTACAGAAGAGAAGGAAATGGGAAAATGAGGAAAAGGAAGTTGTGAGTGAAGTGAATAGAGAGAAAACTGATAGGGGAAAGGGGGAACTGGGAGAAGTGAAAAACGATGATTAAATAGAGAAGAGATGAAGTTCGAAGGAGAGTGAATGGAAAAGAATAAGTAAGTTTAAAAGAAATAGAATATCAAGGAGAGTGAATAGGGACGAATGACAGAATGAGATAAGATGAACTGCGAGAAAGGTGAAGGGAGTAAACTATATGAGTAGAACAGAGAGGGGATTTGGAGACAATTAGCTGGGGAAATGAGTGTGGAAGAAAGTAAATTAGGAGAAGGGTAAATATGGAAAGAGAAGGAATTGGGAGGAGAGGAAGTGAATGAACTGATAGGGGAAGAGAGTAAATTGGGAGAATAATGAATTGGGAAACAGATGAGGAATAGAGGGAAGGAGAATGAATAAGGAAATAGGTCTGAGTGGGAAGATAAAGTGAGAAATATCGCTTCGTGGGGATGTGACATATGTGGTAATGAGAAGTATATGAGAAAGGGAGGGAATTTGAAGGAGAGGGAATAGCGAGAAAGCACAGGGCTGCGATTCACTTACAAACTTAGGATCAATGCCCTCCCTTAACAATATATATATTTCCTTTTTATAGGAGGAACAGAGGACGTGGGAAGATTCTGCACTCCCCTTTTCTTACCCTTCCTGGAAAAAAAAAAAATCGTATGACCAATTTCCGGTAACTGTGTATTTGCAAGAAGGACAGACAAAGAAGAGAAAGTTGAACGTATTCCCATGGATCTTACTCTTCCTGATTTCCGAGAGGTAGTTGATCTTAATACTCTTTATTAGATTTCGGCCAACGTCAGCCGATCTTATTACCCTCAAAAAAATAAATAAATAAATAAATAAAAATAAAAGGGACAAATACGGATAAAATGAATCCCGACTAACAATATGGCCGAGAGAAATCAACTTGGTATTTTATTTCAACTTACGGCGGACGAGAAATGAGCAGAATAAAAAGTGCAGAGGGTTAAATTTGAGAGTCCAGATCCTAAGTTGGGAATAATGAAGAGAACTGAAAGGGAAAAGTAGTGAAATCGGAAATGGAGTGAATGAAGAAGACAGAAGGGGAAGAGGGACGAACGAAGAGTACTGACTTTGGAAGAGGACTGAATTGGGAAGAGGAGTGACTGGGAAAGAGAAGTGAATGGCGAGAAGGGTGAATGGGTAATAGTCAGCTGTCTGGAGGGTTTTGGGTCGGACTAATTGGAACAGAATTTCTTTTTTTTAGAAATCATAAAGCTCGATTTGGTGAACAATATGTAAAAATTATAAACTCTGTCTTTGCCTTATAATTTTACAGGACAGAGTTATAAGGAATGTTAGAAAACCTTAAGTTTCCCCTCTAATATCATGTGTGAATCAAAGAAAACTATACAGTATCTCCCTTCATCCGGGTGCTATAAAAAGGTTAGGATTATTTTATATACCGATCAGACTACTCTGTTACCCTCAACTAATTGATGTTATTTTTTTTATTGGGTCACTGTATATAGAACTGTATCTGAGGTAGTTGTGCCACAAAAACTAAAAATAAATCAATAAAATTCTCTATTATGTAAGCGGGATTTACTGATTCAATCAAAATAAACAATAGCATTTCAGAAAGGGATTATTAGAGACTCCTCGCTTGTAAGATTACTGAGCCTACACGGAAGGAAGGACACCATCAGCGTCTTCTGGAAAGAAAGGAGAGATACTTACATACGAAATGGATCTGTGTGCACTCTGTCAAAAGAGCCTACTACATTCTGGTGAGTACACAAAAGGGAAGGGACACCATCAACCGTGCCAGTAAAGACTGGGGAGACACAATCCATAATGCTGCACATCAGAAAGTACATGAACACTGTCGCGGAGTGTACACAAATAAAAATAGTATTAGGTCTTTTTTTGAAGAATACAGAGAATGAAAATCCTGCAACTGTCTCTCCAGCTTTGCGGTCACAAAGTAAGTGCTTTAACTTCAGCAAATGTTGCCTTTTTTTGTGGAGAACCTGTTAAGCTTGATGCCACATGTGGTCCACAGGTATGGCCAGTGAGAACATATGACTTTAAAGATTCGATACTCAGATGCTGCCAGGAACGTGCAGATGAATGGTCTGAAAAAGTTAGAGACAGGCTAAACTTTGTGTCAGATCTCCCAGCAGCAGGTGCCTTATACCACCAACCATGCAGTGTTAATTTTCACACTAAAAGAAAATTGCCTTTGGTGTTTTCCTCTGAATATGAATGAAGACAGAAGAAAAAAGGGAGAGCTGTTGATGATGTGAAAGCTAATGCTTTCAAAAAAGCTGTAACATACCTGCTAGATAATAACACAGAACAAATCACCATGAATGGTATGATCACAGAAATGAAGGAGTATACAAATGGAGATGCATATTGTTTAAAAAAAATGAAGGAAGAACTGAAGAAGTACTTTGGCGAAGATCTGATTATAGCTGCAGAAGATGGCAAACCAAATCTCATCACATTTAAGAAAACAGCATCATATATTCTACATACATTGTATTCAACTAATTCGTGTGAGAATGAAGAAGTTTTGAAGGAAACATGCATCAGAGCAGCTGGTGAACTAATTAAGAGTGACATCAGAAATCTTCAAGAGTCAAAGGAGCACTATCCATCATCCAGCAACATTTCATCTCTGTCAGCCAACTTAGATTTTGTACTAGATTCACTGAAGCTGCTACTTGGAACTATTTTTTGTGATCAGAAAGATATCAAAATAGCATCAATAGAGCAAGCAATAATGCAAGCAGCCTCTCCATGCCTCCTGATTGCACCACTACAAATTGGTCTTGGTGTTCAAATGCACCAGTGTTTTGCATCACAATTTTTGGTTGATGCTCTCCATTCTCTAGGATCTGTTCCTCTTATAAGGAGGTTAGGACCTATGAGTATAGTGCAGCTCTAGGGCAAGAGGTAAAAATCCCCACTGGTGATACTAGGTTTGTTCAGTTCATGGCAGATAATGTAGATCACAATGTTGCAACTATTGATGGTCTTGGAACTTTTCATGGCATGGGAATAATGGCAGCCATTACACCAAAAATTTCACACAATCTACCTCTCACCAGGAAAAAGAACATCAATCTCCAACAAGTTGTAGAAAAGGCCAAGATTGATATAAAATTTTACAAGCAAGATTGTGTTGGACTCAGAAAAATCAAATTTGAGAAATTACAAGTGCTACAATTTGATGACCCAACAAAAGAAGTGGAGGCTCTATGGAAAGCTTCATTGTTACTTGATTCACACCGACCTTCTTGGTCTGGATATATGCAATCTGTGCTTAAGGGTGAATTTCCAGGACAATCATCCATTATGTTTCTTCCTATGATTGATATAAACCCAGGAGATAGAACATGTATTTACTCTACATTGCTCCACATTTGTGATCTGGCAAAGCGTCATAACCATACACCAGGTCTGACATTTGACCAACCACTCTAGTCTGGTGGAAAGCACTTGCCATCATTGAGAATGAGCATGAAGCTAGTGATCTACATTCCATTATTCTTCGGCTTGGTCCATTTCACATGCAAATTGAGCTTCCTTGCTTGCATTGGACATCTCATGGAAGGAACAGGGCTTCATGAAGTACTGTCAACTGTTTATGGCAAAAATGCTGTCAGTGCCATGCTTCAGGGAAAGGCTGGAACACGTGCTGTTCGAGGACATATTCTTGTGGATGCAGCCCTTAATGCACTCCTAACATCAATAACATTTCAGTTTCCTGTTCCACAGCATCAGAAAGAGAAAATTAAACAGAAAGTTCTCCAAAATGAAGAGAAAGGAAATGGAGAATCAGAAAGGTCAACCAGTAATGATGAACAAGCCCAAGCCCTACTTGAAGAAACATAAAACTTTAAATCTTCTGGAAGATGTCCTGTATCAGAAAAGTCTGAATTTTCAGAGAAATCTCAAGACACCATCTTAGCAGAAATCGTAAATGTGAATAAGAAGCTTATTGATGGACAACTTCTCCCTGAGGATCTCAAAGGAAATGGTACTATTTTGAATATGGTTAGAAAGCTTAAGAATACAGTAGCTACATTAAGTGGCAGAACAAGTACTATGTGGCTACAGTACATGACGTGAAATACATTATAATATTTTTCAATTACCTACCTTTGTACCTAAGCTTTCAGGAGGGAAAAATTAAGAAAGTTGAATGATACTCCAGTAAAAGAGGGTAACAATATGTGATTAGCTGCAGAAAGTACTGCAAGGTATATGCTCTACGAATTTGTAATTAAATGCACATAACAAATTAAATATACTAAATATTAAGTTATAATTTTAGGAGAAGGTACAAGAAACTGTGATTAGTAATGTAAAACCAAAATAAATTCTGTTGCAATTAGTCATGGGTTTACCATATTTTTACCGTAGGGACAGTAGACTATAAAAGGACTGAATGGGTGAGAGGACTAGGTGGGGATGAGAAACGGATGAGAGAGAGGACTAAATGGGGAAGAGGAGGAAAAAGGGAAAATGACTGAATGGGGAAGAGAAGGAATGGAGAAGAGAGGGATGAGTGAAGAGGACTGAATGGGGAAGAGGGGGAATGGAGAGGGAAAAGGGAAGAGAACTGAATGGGGAAGATGACGAAATGGAGAGGAATGAATAGGTAAAAGGACTGGATGGGAGAGAGTAATGGATGTGGAAGAGGGCTGAATGGCGATAAGTAGTGAATGGGGAAGCGAGAGAGAGGGAGTGAACATAAGGGGCTACTATAAAAGGACAAGACGTGTTTTTAGACGGCGTAGCTGCTTCACTGAAGGATTGTTTCACCTCACTTGATCATAAAGGGCAACATGTGTCAGTGATGGGAATAAAACAAATACTAGTACGGTAGTAATGTATAGAGAAACTTATTAGAATTTACGTATGCATGTCTCTCTCTCTGTCTCGTGTTGATTTCGGACATGAAGGCTTTAATGTGTACAGAAACTGGTTTGAAATTTTCTGTAGGTATGGTGTGATGTATGTATGTTCCTTTCTGTTTGTTTATCCCTTTTTATTTTATTTTCTGTCTTTGTCTGTTACTTGCCAAACACCTCATCCTGCAGGAGGTGCTATACAAGAATTTCTGTTCCTACTTATAAATGAACGCCGTGCCCTTGATTTGACTCTATTTTCAGATCACCTAAGACTAATGTAGCAGTAAAGCAGGGAAAGTAGGCAGAGAGAGAGAGAGAGAGAGAGAGAGAGAGAGAGAGAGAGGCGGTTACGAGCTTCTTTAATTGGAACACCGCAAGATTAAGCTCTTCACCGAGATAACTGTTACCTCTTTTTTCATATTTTTAGCACCATTTTTCAGCATTTTTTTTTCTCACCTTCAGGAGCACTCGTAGTGATAAGATAACTTTTATGGATAGGTAGCAGTCTCCAGTAACCTCCTCTTATTGTGTGTGTGTGTGTGTGTGTGTGTGTGTGTGTGTTTTTCCTGGCCGCCTTGTCATTTTTCTAATGCCCTAGAAGGATCTCCTGGAGGAAAGGAGTTAGGAAGAGTTCATTATTTTGTTCATTATTATTATTATTATTATTATTATTGTTATTATTATTATTATTATTATATCCAAGGGGCGGTTGAGGTTTATTGGCCACGTAATGCCACTCAGGGATGAGTGAGGCTGGTCACTCTCATCTTAAATGTCAGGACCAACTTGCTTACCTCCGGGCTCCCACGCTCCTCATGGGGCAACACAGGTTTAAATTATTCTTATTCTTATTCTTATTCTTATGATTATGATTATGATTATTATTATTATTATTATTAAGTTTCGCCATATGAATGGCGAAGCTTCTTGCTTTCGTCCTTATTATTATTTTTATCATCAATTTTATTATTAATAATAATATTTGCACTTTTCTCTTCAATCGTGATGATATACATGAAGGCACCCTAGGGTAACGCAAGTCCTTGTGCCAAATGTAAATTACCTTGACCTATTTTTGAAGATGATACACTAATTTTTATTCTAAAAATTGGACACTTGAAATTGAAATATCTCAGGAACTAATTGTGGTACAGCTATTTGGTTATAAATCCTATGATAAAAATGTTTGCTGAATAATTTTGGCTTAATATTTTGCCATTTAACCTAGTGGAAAGTATCGAATTCAAATCTGCTCAGTTTTTTCTTTGCAACACGTTTTAGAGAAATCCACAGAAGCTTTATAGTTGTAACTTTCCAGATACATAGCTGTGGTCTCTCTTATGACCTGAAAGGAATATGGTTACAGTTAAGCATACAGTTAGCCAGTTATTGAGACAAACATAAGATTTACACATTCGTTCCTCGACACCAATTTCTTCAGATCTATTGTTGATGTTAAACAAGAAGTTACATTGGGGTCTTCAAATCTTGTTTATATTATAAATACCGTATATGCCACACAGACACACACACACACACACACACATAAGGCGAAACTTCGTTATTGTGGCCACATAATAAGAATAGGTAACTAGTTATTATTATCATCGTCACCAAGAGCATTTATTATTAATATCATCATCATCGTTATTATTATGACCTCGAATCTTTTTCTTTTTTCAGCCATGGAAGGATCTCTGGGAGTAAAGAGACGAAGAAGGCCGCAGACTCACGTTACCTGTATAGCTCTTATGTGTGGGAGGCAGGTAAGAGAAGGATAATGGTGGATTGGGGAGAAAGAGAGAGAGAGAGAGGTGGGAAGCGGGTTGATCTTGTAGTGGGCGACAAATGAGATTTACCCGCTGTAAGAGGGATGAGAGGGTGCTGAGTGGGAAGGAGAAGGAGGAGGAGGACGGGGTGAGACGATGACGAGATTGCGTGGTTGGGTGAGTGGTTAGAGGTGAGTCGGAAGGAAAATGTGGTAGGGATGAGTGGGTGGAGGTGAGTGGAAAGGAAGGAGTGGTAGGGATGAGTGGGTGGAGGTGAGTGGGATGGAAGAAGTGGTAGGGGTGAGTGGGTGAGGTGGGTGGGAAGGAAGAAGTGGTAGGGATNNNNGGATGAGTGGGTGGAGGTGAAAGGGAAGGAATAAGTGGTAGGGATGAGTGGGTGGAGGTGAAAAGGAAAGAATAAGTGGTAGGGATGAGTGGGTGGAGGTGAAAGGGAAGGAAAAAGTGGTAGTGATAAGTGGGTGGAAGTGAGAGGACAAGTGGTAGGGATGAGAGGATGGAAGTGAGTGGGGAGGAAGAAATGGCAGGGGTGAGTGGGTGGGAAGGTAGAAGTGGTACGAATGTTTGAGTAGGTGAACTGGACTGAAGAAGTTGTAGAGCTGAGTGGGTGGAGATGAGGGAAGGGGAGGAAATACGAGAGCATTAAGTGGCTGGTGGCGAGGAAAGGTGTGTGGGAAGGAAATAACCGTAGCAGAGATGAGTAGTTGGAGTCTGAGTGGAGAAAGTGACTGTGCAGCCAAGAATATGTGATAGAGATGCGGGGTAAGGGATGAACTGGACGCAAGAGTGATAAGGTATGATTGGCGGAAATGACAGGTAAGTGTGATGAGAGGTGCAGAGTGGGACAGAAGAGGAGGAGGAGAAGGAGGAGGAGGTGGAGGAGGACTGAGCGTTTGGGTGACTGGACGGAGGTGGGGAGGAAGAGGAAATGCAATGTGAGGAATGAATGACAGGGACGATTAGTAGTAGTGAGTAAGTTGGATGGAGAAGGCGAGCCAAAGTGATGAGAGGGGTGTTGTACAGGGGAATGGGTTGTTTTAAGTGAGAGGGATGGGGGTGGAAAGGAATGAATGGTAGAAAATTAAGTGGGAAGAAATGGGTTAAGCGACAGATGGTAAGTGGGAGGAAGGAGGAGGAGGATTTTTCAGGCGATGTGAGGACTGAGTAGTTGGAGATGAGTAGGGGAGATGAGTGTGATTGAAGGGTATGTGGTAGAGGTGAACGGGAAGGAAAGTTGGGAGGAATTAAACAATAGAAACGAAGAACTGCGAGGGATGAGTGGGCGGTGAGCGGGAATGAAGAAACGAGCGATGTGTGTGATTGAGTCGGATGGTAGGAGATTAGTGGGATGGGAAATGATATAGTGGAAATGAGTGGTTGGTGTGAGGGATGGCAGCTGGTTGAGATGACGAAAGAGGGAAAATTGCTGAGAGAGAGAGAGAGAGAGAGAGAGAGAGAGAGAGAGAGAGAGAGAG
>JAGKTI010015602.1:0-20352 GCA_018397915.1 Birgus latro
GAATAAAACCATCTAGGAACAAATGACTGTAGATGCGTGAAGGCAACTGTATAAGTGAAAAATAGTGATTCCATACTGACCAGTGGGGATCTGCACAGGATCATAATCATCATACATGTGAAAATTTTACCACATATCAAAAGAAAGTCCAAACTTTTTCATTATCGTACAAGCAATTCACCGAACACCGGTTCACTTTACAACGAAGGTCTGCTGTAGCTGGCCTGTATCTGGTTCCCAATAATACTGCTGTACGAACAGGGACGAGATGGAGCTAAAATGAATCCACCAAACTGACATTCACATTACTATGAGTGGGCAATATATCATCACTTTATCATCATACTTCTATACAATTTTACTCAAGCTGAGAAAATTTTGAAACTGAGAGATTACCTATTTCCTTCATTTACAGTATGCTTTCAGTGTAAAATATCTCCTGCACGTTGAATGAAGTAATTTACAAGTAGCAAAAATAAAATAGACAAGCACGAATAAAACAAAAATGTATGGCATCATGTAAAAGATGTTAAGGGTAGGTGACAAGTCTATTCCTTTCTACAGCACTATATGACTGAAAAATCGGCTGCCTACTGGGGCGTACGGCAAATTCATGCACATGTCAAAGCTGTCATTCACTTTGACTGGGGAGTTCTAACAGCCGAATAGTTAAGAGACAGAGTGAGAGTAACAGCAAGCTCCTGGTTTTTAGTCACTGCAGAACACTTACAACTGTTTGCAGTGATCGATCTGAATTTCACACTGCACAATGTAGTCAGAAATAATCCATTAAAGTTTACATTATCAATCATCATCACAAGCTTCAAGAACTACATAAACTGAGAGCTTGTCTACGTCTTCATGCTCAGGCTTAATAATGTGGACCCAAACACCACTGGATGGTTGTACAATGAAACTCCTGTAATCCTTGAGTCCTCAATAACAGTCCGGGATGTGCTGCATAACATCAATCAAAACTTTACATACATCTGGTACTATACATCTGGGGAAATTGGTGAGTCAGATTTACATGTAGCAATGGAATTTTAAAGCGCAAAATTCCTGTAAACTTATAACTTCTACCATACATCTGGTACTGTAAATTTTGGGAAGCAGGCAAATTTACTTTTGCGGCAGAAATGGGACTTCAAAGGGCCATTTTCCGTGCAATTTATTATAGACTTAACCCCCATGAATCTGGTGACGTATTTAAAATTTTAAAGTTGTGTGTGCTACCTTAGGAGAAGCTTGTCTATAGGATGGATATATAGCCTTGTTACACCCCTTCAGTGCAACTTATGTTTCAGAGTTGAATGAAATTGTTCAAAGAGTGCAAGAATAAAGTTCTATAATATGAAGTGAAGGGATTAACACTGTAGCAAAAATGAATGCCATTGAAGGTGACTAATAACAAGGACTCAGGATTCCCATCAGTTAAGGAGGATCCCCGGCACCTCTTCCTTATTAGTTTACTTCTTTATTTGGGACACTAATACAGCATCTTCTTCTATGTTATTTATGCAACCGATGGCAATCTTAAAAAAAAATAAATAAATAAAAAAAAATATAAAAAGAACAAAAGAAAAAATGGTATAGAAAATACTATGAGGGTGTTAAGAACAAAATATGACAATCTTAAAATCCATCCATCATCCAATCCTCTGTTGCCCCATGAGGAGCAAAGGAACCGAGGGCTAGGCAAGTTGGTCCTGACATTTAAGAAGAGACTCAGCAATCTGAAAAAATAATAATACCATAATAAGAAGCACACAAGAAATTATAAAGGTGTTCATCATCATCATCTGGATAAAGGTGTTCATCATCATCATCTGGACCTCCTTGGACTGGGTGAGAAGTAACAACATCCAGACAGCCTAAGTTTGCCCAATCCAATGGGCCACGTTTCCATTCACTCATCATTCAAGCCCCCGGAATCCTGGCTCTTTATGATACGCCAAAAACATTCACCATATTCAGTAGCTTCACGTAAATGCATCTGAGAGTCAATAAAGGTGCTAACTGGAAATATATCACTTTGGAAGAGCTGCTAGAAGCCTCTTAAGTTAATGAGATTATTATTATTATTATTTTTTTTTTAGTTCTCATTTTTTTAAAGCAACCTGCCAGAAGCTATGAACAAGTGCCAGAATTATTTGTTGGGGTGAAGAAAACGGTGGTAAAGGAGAGGAACATCATCATATGGTGGCACCAATATAAACAGGTTGCTTCTGCTGTTTCATGTCCCTCAAGTCCCTGTCTATTCACTGATTGGAGGATGGTGGACTGCAGGAGAAAGGGAACTTCAACCTCCAGTCCAATTTTACATTCTGATGAGCCTGAGGTGACAACTACATGGAAAATGATGATGGTAGACCAGGTGTAAAGGAATCAATAAACAAAGAGGAGATTAACAACACAGACAATCCTTGAACATTATGTCTGCAAAAAGATTTCTGGAAGCATCTGGTTTCCCTGCATCAGCATCAGCAGCAGCAGCAACCACAACAGCGACAACAAGGATGAATAAATCAGCTGGAGTGTAAAGAAACAACTCCATCACCATAATGGTGTTATAGTCTATTCTTCCTGTCTCTAAATTAATTTATTCAACTTAGGAGAAATTTCTAATCATGATGAGATGAACCCATTCAATTGGATGTATTATTCATTTTATTGTTACTGTATCATTTTTTTCCATTTTAGACAGATATCTAGCAGTGACATTAAGGAAAACTGTATCCAACTCTCCTGTTAGACAAGTATCTACAAAGCTGAATAAAATCATCAGGGGAAAAAAAAAAAAAAAGGCCAGACTGAAGAGGTTAACAATGGCCATTTTGAACACCTCCAGCTTGAAAAATCTCCAGTAACATGAATTAAGCTGTCTGGCAGTATTAAGCATAAAGAAACAGAAAGATATCACTGGGTGGAAGAGGTTAAAGGGGAAATGCTGTAGTGTCATGGAGGAGAATCAAGTGGATAAACTCTTTCAATCCAATAACATATAGCTAATGGTGCTTAAGTTTATTGTTGCCCTCTCCAGATTATTATATTTAGCTTCAGACAGACTTTTCCTACTGGTTAGACACAGCCTTCATTAATTCCTTCACTACTAGATATCCCTCCTAAGGCTGAGTAAAATCGTGTGAAAGCAGCAGATATAGAATTAAGGGAAACTCACCAAATGAATGGGGTTAAATCAATTAGCATGGAAACTGGCTTGGATGCAGAGAAGCAACAGGCAAATAAAGAGAGGTAGTCATAGTTCCTTGTACAATCAGTTCTCACTTACAACCACATGATAGGTGGGGCTGGAGGCTCTACAACACCTGTTTCTTGGCAGTATTGTATAATATGCTTATTACATCTAGATATAACTCTTGTTATTTATATACTGTATATCTGGTATTGACAAAGTTTGCCTCCATAGTGTACCAAAGAATACAAAGCTGTAACATGCATAATAAACTGTTGAGAAATAGGTGCTATAAAGTGTCCTATGCAAGCTAAAATATGGCAAGGTCAAGGATTTAAAAGGGCAACACACTACTCCAAACAAAACAGCTCTAGGCAAGACATGACTGAGAAACAATTTTGAGTGAAACAACTTTAAATAAGGATAATCTACACCATAGGATTAAAAGTTTGCCTAAATTTTCACCTCTTCTACTTCTCACTTTGTTCTACTGCTCAATATATATGGAAGCATAGGGTGACTTCACATGTCTCCCTGCCCACAGATGATTCTCTTTGATATGATGCATTAGAAAGTGCTGGATATGCCTTATGTGTGAAGTACATGCAGTGGAATGAGAGGCCCACTTTTAACACTTACTGTACATGGAGAGGGAATGCAGTAATGAAGTGCAAAAATCATTAAGGTACTAACTACAGTACATATAGCTACAGCTTAGGTTATCTTTACATGATGCTTGTTTTATGTTCCTCTTTGTAATTAGGTCCATCATTAATCACACAAAGACTGCCTATTACATTTCCAATGGTATTAGTACTGGTACCTACAAAGCTGAGTTACCAATTTCCCCCAATTGACAGTACCAGCAATATGGAACAAGGACAAAAGTACTAGACAGGTGCAGGAGTACAGGGCCATAATATGGGGCTTCACTGAAGGAGTGGAGCACCTCATATCTGAAAATCCTTAGTGAGTGACTGAAGACAGGCTCATTCTTGAGAGGAAAAAAATGAAAAAAAAAAAAAAAAAAAGTTTTGGAACACATCCCTGACATATAACAAGGACTTATTGTACTGCAAACAAAGCTGTCTTGTACCTTGCAGAATGTGAGATGTACTGCCATCTGAAAGTCCAGTTCCTCCTGTAACACCTTATGGTCCTTAGGGTGCGATGTGCGATGAGGCGAGTGCTGCGGCCGCCTGCCAGAGCCAACCTGCAGCTGGCTTAGAGAGGAGGCAAGGTCGCAAACATCTGTCCCCTGCTGACTACGTGATCGCCGTACTGAACTCAGTGGCGGTCGGGCTCGTACCGCTGGCATGGAACCCGAAGAAAAGCTGGTTGATCTGTCTGGTCCCTGACGCTGAGCTCGTACAAATGATGATAAGGAGTGACGGTTGGCCGGGCTTCCTGAGCCTGACTGCCTTGCACGAGGTATAGGTGGTGAATTTGATACTTGTGAGGCTGAGGTAGGAGGGGAGCCACACTGTCCAACTCTCTCTGCTGACAGGGAAGTAGTGACCCTCGGAGTGGGAACTGGTGTGGAACGAGAGGTAGGGTGAGGAGCTGCGGGGCGAGGTGTGGGTGGAGACTCTGAAGGTGGAGGTTTAGGAGATCGACCTGGGCATGGGGGGCTGGGAAGTGGCATGGTTGCCTGCTGGCTGCTCTTCTGTTGTCGGGCTTGAACAATGCCCAATAGGCTGTAGTTTACCGGCAATGACGATGCTCGCTGTACAGCATCATTCTGAAAAATACAGTTAAAATTAGGGGTAAAGTATACTCGGTCCTCACCTAAAGTCCAGGATATCTGCAAGAAAATGCAATTATAAGGGAAACAACTATATAGAACGCTCAGTTGTAACAAGAGATAAGTACTAGAATCTGATGCCAGTCACTAAATGTTAAGCAAAGGATAGTCATAGCATTACCTAATTCTCCCACTGAGCTTCATGAAATAAGATGCAAAGTGTATGAAAATTTAGGCCAAATTGAGGTGAAAGAAACAGAGTGCTGGCAGATATCTGGAACCACCTATTATATTCCTGTACTATAGGCTGAATAAAAAATATCTGATGTCAGCAAGAGCAAAATGATAAAAGACATCCTCAGACTGAATGGTTTAACCCCCTGGATTTGATGTATTTTTTGTTGTTCTGTATTCTTGGTCCTGATACATCTAGCTGATTTAATTTAGAAAAGGCTACAGTTAACTCTTCTAGCTTGAAAAGGCGAAAACTGGATAAAATCCAAGGAGGGTTGCAATTACAAAGAAAATAGCACATTTTGTCATCACAGACATATCGATATTTTGAAAACACCTTAAGAAAGCTTGTGAAATTCTGCATCTAGACATATGCTTAGCGCTTGCATGGTGCAGGCAAAATTTTGTGCTAGAATGTTGGGAGGTTATTTGAAGGTATTTTTTACTCTTGAATGACTTTATTCTCACTGCATTTCTTTACTTTTACTCATCAGTTTTGTTTTTTTTGTTAGCTTACCTTACAGTATAAACACCAGCGAAGATGATGATATGCAGTTTATACTAATATAACCAATTGCCGGGGGCATATTTTGCCGTGGGAAAGTTTTTCTTTGTGCCGCTGAAGCAGTCATCACTCTGTTGTCCCAGAAACTTTTTGAAAACTTATGGTTCTCAAGAGGGCTAAAAATACTTTTTGCTACCATCCTCTTCAATGATTTTTTTTTTTGGTCTTTTGTTGTTTATGCATTGCTTTCTTAGTGTCTAGGATTATGCTGGATATTCCAAGGTGTGTTTTGATGTCTAAGTACAGATCAAAGATGGGAGAACACTGCCACAACCAGGAGGGGTAATGTACATTAAAGGCAGGATATTTGTGGGGTTTTGTTGTTTATGCATTATTTTCTTAGTGTCTAGCATTATAATGGATATTCCCTGGTGTGTTTTGATGTCTAAATACAGCTGAAAGACCAGAGAACACTGTCAAAATTAAGAGGGGTATTGTACAAATAGGTTGGGTATAGGCAGGGCATGGGTACAGAAGAGGATGTTGCTCCTTATCCGGATTTTGCTCATATCCGGACATGCCTTTGGCTCTATTGTCAGATAATCGAGGGATTACTGTAGTTTCGAGTGCCATCAGACACTTGCTCCATCTTATTACCTTCCTACACTCAGGACAGGACCTCTTGTTCTGCCAGTAGAGCTGATCAATGCAGAAGGCGCAGAAGGTGTGGCCACAGGCTGGAAGCAGCATGGGGCTGTGGTTCCCTCCATCATAGTCCCCGAGACATACACGGCAAGATAAGTTTTCATCCATAACCTGGAATTTACATCTCTATATAGTACAATACATACACTAAAACAATTAATCTCTCCATCTTCTAACATACAGTACACTAAAATAATATATACGGTACCGTACCATATTCTAAGTACCGGACACTAAAATACTCTCTCTCTCCCTCTCAATAAAAATATTATCATACCAATAATACACCAAATTTGTATTATGGCAACCCATGATACAGAAGTCACAACTGTATACCATTACTGAACTATTAACCGACAATTAAAAAAAAAAAAAACTTAATATATCGGTACCTGAAATCATTCTAGAAAACCTGGGAAAATTATGAAAAGTTTGGTTCTGCTTGTTACCATTATTAAAATTCACCACACACACAAATCTACTAACTATGGTAGCATGTTTTCCGGTTTCATGATTTTTCAGGTCGTAAGTAAAACCCACCTACCCCAAATGCGATGGCCCTAAGACTGACCTGTGTATGACCACCACGAAACTTGCTGGTACCGGTACCTACTACAGTTACAGCTTCAAGCAAACGTAATCCCTTGAACCTGGTGACATCTATCTATCTACTGCCAGATGCCTCAATCCCGAATGAGGTGGCCACAAACAAGCCGCCTCCATGTCACTCTGTCCCCTGCCATTTCACTACCACGCTCCCAACTCACACCCCCGTCTCTCATATACCTCTCCACTCCATCCCTCCATCTCACTCACTGGATTTCCTCAAAAAATACCATTCACTCCAATAATGAAGGGGTTAACAAAGGCAATATTTAACCCTTTCATTTTAAGATGTCAGCCTTAAGGTAAATAAAATTGTCAAGATCGCACAAATAAAATAAAAAATATCATCCAAGGTAAGTGACACAGTACAGTAGCAAACTACTATATTGCACTGTGAATACTGTAAAAAAAAAGAAAGGAAAAAAAAGAAATAGTACTGGTAGCTATGTATAAGTGCATAATCAGCAGCAAGCGTATACTCTTATTAAAAAGCCACATAATATGCCAAAAATATAAAAACTCTAACTGGCCCAACCATGTGTTATTCTAAAAAGTTTTGCTACAAGTATGTGAGTGGAGTGGACATACTTCACCACTACATGTCACCGTTGCATAGCTTCCCCATATCATTCCTTGCACTACCACAAATCGTCACTAACTGCGTATCAGAATTTCACAATAATTCTACTGCTACACAACAGCATTAATTAGATGATAAACCAAATAACCAATACTGTACAAAAATATGGTGAATTATTGCCTTTTTACCACTATCAATTGCCACCGACACGATTCCACAGATTAATTATGATAATCACTTCAAAATACGTAGATATTCTCAATAATCATCTCCTCCCCTCCCTACCAATGCCACAGTACCTTCCCTCTAGTACTTTTCCATGGTACCTTCACTTCTAGTCTTCCTCGCCTCGCTTTCTCCTTCAGCTCTACTCCTACGCACCTTTTCTCAGCAGCCTTTCAATGCATAGTCGTTTTGTATGTCGAAAGTACTTAAATACACTGAAAATTAAGGATATAACGTAGCATATTTCGACTGAACCTCCCCCTTGGTGAATGCTGAGTTTCCACTACAAGCCTCAGCCAACGTATTCCTGGGAAGATCTATCCTTAAACTTCACTGTTTGCTGAATTCACTGAGGGCACAGTCATCACACGAACAAGAACAGAACAAATACGATAACATTATCAAGGACTTTACACCACATAATCACTTACTATCGCTCCACCTCTCAGCTGATCCGTGTTATTGTTATTGTTGCCTGGACGCCGCTTCAATTGTCGTACCGCACTCCAATATAGATTAAAAAACAAGTAATACACTAGATCATCAACTGAATATTAATTATCTAGTATTTTTTCACACATATATTCGAATGAAAATACATTCTTTGGAAAAAAACAAACTAATGAGGGTATCCACTCAGCGGTATCCATTTATAGCCCTATGCAACCCGTACTGCACACGTATGATGACGACATCCTGTACGTCACCATTTTCCGTCGTACTTTGTATCCGTCATGACTCATAGGTTATGGACGTCAGCACACCTCACAACCCCATACATCACAGCTCCACACCTCACAATCCCATACATCACAGCTCCACACCTCACAACCCCATACATCACAGCACCACACCTGACACCACACAGCCCCCCCAACATCTCATCCCCACACCACACAACCCCACAACTCAGAACCCCATACAAAACAACCCTCACACCTTGCAACCCCACAGCACACAACCCCATACCTCATAGCCTCACACCACGGAATCCCACATCTCACAACCCTGCACCACAACCACACACTAATGACGATTCAGGGAATTTTTAGGGGGGGAAAGGCCCTAGAATTTCCTTAGTATTTATGATTAACCAAGCATCTATAAAAATACTGACCTCTTTGGGTTTTCCGTTGCTTAATCAATCTTGATGCTAGTTTTTATGATCATGATTGCTAACTTGCCTAGCGTTACCCCCATGGAACCTCCTAAGCTTGAACACGAGCCTTTTGCCCTTGTGTTCTGTAAATAAACGCAAAATATTACATGTGTTCTGAATCCCTTGTCCTTGATTTCTTATATCGCATGTTAAGGGCTTTCTATCTGTGAGAATATTGCAGTGTATCCTTTATAAAATATTTTGTGCAGCAAAAGCTGTTTCCACTTTGTTGTTGCAGCGCCGTAGCACACAAATTTCGGGGGAGGAAAATAACACGGCACAAACTTTCCGGTAGAGCTGCTTACCGATTATAAACACTCAGGTAAAATTATGCATGAAACACACGAATATCATTTACCAACCTATACAGTGTTGTCATTGAGCCAGTAGCGTTTGGTGTATGTAATGATAAAAGAAACATTATCACATTCACCAGAGAGTATTATCCACGCCTGTTTCTCTCTGTTCACATCATTACCGGGCTAAAATTTCCAGAGAGCCCTACTTTGACCTTGATACTGTAATGAGAAGCTGAGGCACGGCTTTGCTTCTCTCGTTAGTTTACTTTGTCTTCGTAAATATGCTTCCTTACTTTGAACCACAGTTTCTCTACGCTTGTTTCTGATCTCGATATACTCTCGTTCTATTTCCTCATCTACATTCCGCATTCCTTCCTTCATTATGTAGCGCTGTCTTCACTGTGTTAGTATGCTTTCTTACCTTCACTGTTTCTTGTATTTCCCTTGACCTACGTAGTTTCAGCTTATTTCCCTGCTTTCACTGTTACGCCTTATCACTGTGCTTCCCAACTTCCGTCATTCCAAGCCTCGAAAACACGGCCTAAAAATCAACAGCTACTTGAGATATTCGCCTAAAAACTTACCTAAAGGAAGGGTGAAGGTCAAAATGGAAGGAAGAAGTGTAAAGCTGTTCCTCTTGACGCAGTGATGTCCTGACGCTGCCCAGTTACGTTATGAACAAAAGTGCATGAACGAAACTTGTACTGGACACTGTGCATCGGATATCCACTTCCTCTGTCTCTGTCTGTCTCTCTCTCTCTCTCTCTCTCTCTCTCTCTCTCTCTCTCTCTCTCTCTTGTGACAAATTCTAAGATGTTACAAATTTCCCCCAGAATTTCTTGAAGGGGGACAATCTCATATCACACTCGCTCGACACTGCCCCTCCACATCCCTCAGCTCCACACCTCACATACCACACACATATCAGTCTCCCACACTTCACAACCACACACCTCACCACTCCTAACCTCACAACCACACACCTCACCACTCCTAACCTCACAACCCCACACCCCAGATCCCCGCACCTCACAACCCTTCACACCCCAGATCCCCACACCTCACAACCCCACACCCCAAATCCCCGCACCTCACAACCCTTCACACCTCACATCCCACCATTGCACACCTTCAGCCTGAGGTTATTCTTCCTTTTATTCTCAGTGCAGTTGAAACCTATAACATCTACATTTGCTGCCACCACACACTCTTCAGTCTTAGGAGAGACCGTTTGAAGTGGAAGGGTTATATATAGCCTACATAACCTCTGGAATACAGGAAATCTTTCAATATACTGAATAAAATCTTTTGAAGTTATATTAAGCCTTCCCCGGCCAGCCCTGATGTTGAGACCCAGCCCCTTTCTGAACGGAGGCCCACAGTAACTCGAAAAGATCCTGAATTTGGCTGTCTTTTGTATTTTTTTTTTCTTGGGAGGAACGGTTTGCGAGCTCCTGGTCTTTGGTTCTTTCTTCCTTGCATAAAAAAACACACACACACACACGGGTCAAAACACGCACCACCAGGCATTTAAGGAGTGTAACCAATCGCTGATGCTTGGTAGGTTATCAGTAAATGCAAACCAGTCATCGAATCAGGATCACATTTGGTCGGAGGGCTTAACTCACTAGATCACTAGATACGGGCGATCGTAAGACTCCTACACGTTTAAATTCTCAAACCAACAATCACAGATCCAAAGGAATATGTTTTTATCACAAATATCATCTTATTTTAATCATTATCATCACCATCATCCTTTCCACTTCAAAGAAAATAGGAATATCAAGGGGAGAACCCTGTAATCTCACTCCGGACATGAAGTAGAGAAGGAATGTTCAGTTTCAGGTAAAATAAACATTACAGACAAGCAGGAATTAACAAAGCTCCCACATAGTAATATTCGTTTTTATTTAGGCCTTCCCGAACATCAGTCGTCTGAATTATGGTGGGTTTGCTATGTAGGTGATGGGTGCCAGTTGTTGATGTTTCTTTCTTTTTAGACGACTGCGAAAAAGTGTAAATTTCTTGATAACTGGATGGTGGAAACTTGTCCTTTCACGCCTCTTTCTGCAGTGATGGCGTCGGGACATCACTTGCTTACAGCTTGGACTGAGGAAGAGAAAAGAGTGTGAAGTTAAGCCTTTTACCACGATGACGGCTTTTTTTTTGTATTTCTGGTATCTTTAGACGGATTTATTTAACTCAGGCAACACATTTCAAGCTGGAGGTTTAGCTGTTACATTTGCCAACCTTTTCACTACTACGCTGACCTGTACTATGCTGAATAAACCCATCTGAGAGCAGCAGGAGTAACATGATTTTGATATCCTTAGGCTGATGGGGGTTCTGTATGCCGTAACATGTATCTTAGATCTGGAATGCTACCTGTGTTTCATATCTTAAATGCTGCAACATACGAATATGCATATTTTTTTTTGCAATACTACAACGTGCATCTTAAATCAGGAATACCAAAACATACGTCTTAAATCTGGAATACCACAGCATACGTCTTACATCTGGAATACCACAGCATGCGTCTTGTACCCCGAAACACGACTTACGTTAGCGTGGATGGCCAGAATGCCGTCGTCCTCGCTGGTCTTGATCTCGATGTACGCTGTGCCATCTGATCCCACATTGACAGTCTTGCCAGTGCAGGACCCGCCACTCTTAGACCCGGAAATAACGTCGCAGTAGGTGCCCTCAGCCAGGCATGTCTGAGGAGAGGAGGAGATCCTTATTAATGGCACCATCATTATTATTAAGGTTATATGTCATGACAGGTGAGGATTTAGAGAAAAATTAATTGGAGCACAAGAGAGAGAGAGACAGATCGCTTACCTGCAGTGTCTCCGTCAGATCATATCCGTCGTTGTTGATGGCCACGAAGCCCCTGTCGCCGCGGCAGAAGGCGATTTGGTTGTTGTCATTGTCCCACCAGTCGTTCACGTCGGTGCCTGGGAGTTGGGTTAAGTTAGATATGGTTAGGAAAGTTAGCCTGTTAAGTTAGGATAAGATGAGTAAGGTTTAATGTTAAGCTAGGCACCTCAGTCGTACAGTAATTCAGCTTTGGTTGGAGGAAGTTTTTTGCTAATATGATTCATTTGGGTGAAAAATTGCTCCTTTCATTTTTATTTGTAACAGGTTGTCAGACGCGTACAGTAGGTTGGTCTCGAGTGGTTTTCCCTGTGGCTTGAATGATCTGAATTACAAAAAACCTCGCTTTGGATCTCTCCACGACCTAGGCCCTTCAAAGCCTTCGATAATATGGGACTAAACTGTTTACCACTCTGGGGTAGATTGGGTTTGACCACGGTTTAGTTAGGGTGGGCTGGATTATATTACACTTAATCTAGGTCAGGTTACCTTAGGCTAGAATAAGGTTAAGTTAGTTTGGGTTAAGATAGATGACGTGAGATTCATACGGTATGCTTGTAAGATTGAGTAAGCGATAGTCCAAGAACGATTCGCCTACCATGGGCAACATTACGGAACTCCACCATGTTGTAGATTTGCCTCCACCTGTGCTCACAGATCCACCCGTTGCCACAAGTGTCGTCTGCGTTGATGGATGGGCCAACGATGTTCTCGCTGCCGTCCATGGGGGGTCCGATCCAGTCGTTCTGATCCTGACCATTCACCCAGTTTTGATCCCAGTAATAGGAGGACATGATCCGGGTGTATCCATAGGGCCATCCCAGCATGAAGCCAACGGCCATCTGGGCACGATCACTGGATTAGTTGGATTGGGTTGGGCTGGGTTAGGTTAGACGTGGAGAGAGTAAGCTAGGTTAAGTGAGGGTAGGCTAGATGGAGAGAGGTTTGGTTGGATTAGATTACCGGGATTATTCATAGGGTCAGGTGAGACAAGGGTATGTTAGGTTAGGGTAGACTGGAAGCATCAGTGTAAATTAGTTTAGGTCAGACGAGGGCAGGTGGTGCTAGACAGTAAGTTAGTTCCGATCAGGTGCCTGCAGAATCCCACCTTGTACCACTTGGGTGTGCGGAAGGTGAGGATCATGTCTCCACCAGCGCCGTGGCCTCGCTGGTTGTCGTGGTTGTCGATGAACACCAGGACACTAGCGCGGTCCAGCATGCCCCACCCCTCGCCGAAGTTGACCAGCCATTTCAGTTGGTTGTTGCCCCGGAAGGCCTCGCCCAGGAACTTGCCATATCTGAACTCCGTCACCCTACCATTGCCCACGTACTCCAGGCTGGAAATTGCCTCACCGCCTGTACGAGGGCCGAAGGGAAGGCAGGGTTAGTTTAGGTTAGGTTGGGTTAGGTTAGGTTAGGTTTGATGACAGGTTAAGTTAGGGAATATCAGGTTAGGTTAGGTTAGGTTAGGTTAGGTCACATCAGGTTAGGTAAAGCTTCATTAGGTTAGGTTTGGTTTGGCTTGGTGTACTTAGATAGCCTAATATTGGGAAGAAAAGGATTATTCCCTCACCGAGATCAATAACCTCTTGGAAGACAAAAGCGCGGGAGCCAGCGGGGAAGTAGGCGGTGTTCAGGTCGTTCAGACGGTCGAAGATGATCTGAAAGTGAAGAAGAAAAAGAAGAGTAAGAAGAAGACGACTTAGATATATCGCTGTCGGCTGTAAGAAGGTCGTTAAGGCATACCGCGTCCGCATCAACAGCTCTCCTTTACTCTCGCCTTCCTAACTCTCATCAGACCATCTCAGCTCACATACAGGAGTCCTTGGTATGAGTCAGAGTTTTTCACCGATAGTGAACTGTGCTTCCTGTAATCTGTCAAAGCTTCACACTACCACTTTAACTCTGGACTGCACTAATGAGGATCTCAAATCAGTTTACGATCGATTCCTTGTCGCAGCTTAGATTTGAAGCTTCTGCAGTCTCCTTTACTAGCCCTGCTTGCCCGAGCGAATCTGTACACACCGTAATGCTCCTTTTGCAAGAAGGAGAAAGAGTATGCTGATTTTCCACATGTTTCTTGTTCCCCCTTGGAAAAAATGGGGGGGGGGGGAGGCCTAACCTCCATTAAAATAGTGGCCGTGCGCAGCCCCTATTAAAACAGTGGGGATATGCTGGAACTCCTGTTATAATTGTGGAGGTACGTTGCTCCCTCCATCAAAATAGGGTAAGCTGTACCCCTTCATACCCAGTGGTGTAGCTACCGTGAAGTTTGGGGGACCCGGACCCCCTCCCCCCATCAGACCTTTCCCCATCACTGGCCCCCATATTTGATATTTGGAGTCTTTTAATATGTGAATTATGTGAGCTTCCTCCCCCCCAAAATAGGGCCTCACCATCCATCCGGACTTGGCTCGAGTAGATGAATTAACTGATCTTATCTAACTTTTTTAACGCAGCCTGACCTAACCTGACAATATAGCCTCACCTCTGCTAACACTCCGTCCCAGCCCAGCACCCACCTGCATGTCGCCAGGCCACATGTGCTTGGAGGCGTCCACACGGAAGCCAGCCACTCCGATGTCGATCAGGTAGTTGAAGTAGTCGACGATCTTGCCCCGCACGTACTCGCTGCCCTGATTGAGGTCGTTCAGCCCCACCAGCTTGCAGTTGCGCACCTGAGTCGGCGATGTGTGATCAGGTGAGTGATTAGGGCATGGGTGGATGATCGGAGATTGGCTGAGAGATGTGTGAGCTTATGTGAGGGATCTGAGTTTGGCTAAGTGATATTAGTGTTGGTTAGTTGTTTGAGTTTAGGTGAGGGATTTGAGTTTGGGGTTTTTGACTGGGTTAGTGAACTGAATTTGGGCTAGTTTTTTGAGTTTGGGTGAGTCAGCTGGGTTCGTTCGAGCGATTTGAGTGAGCTAATGATTTGAGCTTAGTTTTGTTATATGAGTTTGGGTGAGTGAAGTGAGTCTGGGTGCAGGATCCGAGTGTATGTGAGTGATTTGGTTGGGTCAAGGGATTTCAGTGTGGTTAGGCTAAATCTGTGTCAGTGGTTTTGTTATTTAGTTATTTACGGGCGTATGTGAACTGTGACATATACAAAATCCCAAGATAATGAAAAGCTAATATTTCTAGCGCGTGTCTCTCAATACGGTGTCCCAATAATTGACACAGCTTTTGTTTATGACTACCCTACAGTTTTAATTACCGTCCAATGACCTCGCTAGGATATTTACACATGTCGTTACGTTTTCAGATGTAATCGTTAAGGAGCGACCTACATTTCCCAATATTTCTTTCGATATTTGTCTTTTGGGGGAGAAATTTTCAAAGTCCGTGTTTGGGTAGAAAATTAACAAGTATTAAAGCTTCGCCCATACGTCTAATACACTTCAAATAGATAACGTGTCATATTTGGAAATCATGCTCGCCCACAATGCACGTATCTGACGCTTAAGGGAAAAAAAATAGTGTAGTGCGTAGAGTAGACTATTAAATTTAAGTTCATTGATCATGCCCCAGTCCCATATGAAGAATATTTACAGCGGGTGAAATACAGTGAAAATCCTATCTCTGCCAATGTGTGTTTCAGTATGGTTCGATTTTTCCGCTATGTATTCGTCAAATTTTCAGTAGGGCAAAATCCGGCGTTAGAGAAGTCATTATGAAAGGCTCCAAGTCTAGTCACAACTGTTATACCCTCACAATGGACACAGTGCCTCTAATATTGTACCATCCACTCACCTGATTAGCGTCGCCATAGTTCTCAATATTGCCAGAAGACGTTTGACAGTTGCCATCGTTGAAATCGAAACCTGAGTACGGGACTGCTGGGTAGGATTGAGCACCTGCGTCGAAGGATGAACCGCCTGTTGCTCCTGTTCCTGTCGGCCACCATCCACTCATATGATTGATTACGGCGTCTGTGTAGATCCTGCGAGTAAGACGTTGGTGATATAGAGAGAGAGAGAGAGAGAGAGAGAGAGAGCTATGTCTGCAGTTTCATACCTGACCCCAACAGCATTGCATCGTGACACATTAAATGACCTCACCTGACCCCAGCAGCATTGCATCGTGACACATTAAATGACCTTACCTGACCCCAGCAGCATTGCATCGTGACACCATATCCCTGAAGGCCGCATCATCACCGGAACGAGTGTTTAGGATGTAGGACACTGGCTGGTATCGCTCCCACCAGGGCCGTCTCACGTCACCCTGGTACACCGCTACGTTCTCGTTAGGGGGCGACACCTGTAGCGACACATCCGTTGTATTTCCAAACCTGATATTTTTCAACCAGACTAACTGTATCATCTCATCTGTTATTCCCTCCATAAACGCTGAGAGGTAATATGTAGAATAAATCGCTAAGGAGAGGTGTTACTGTGTCTCCTATGTCACCTGGATCGAGACTCACCTGCACGCCAGCAAATCCCTTCGGTCCCAGGAAGCGCTCACATTCGCTGGCGACGTCTGCCCAAGGCCACTCGAAGAGGTGAACGATTGCCTACGGGAGCAATCATCATCATCATCATCATCATCATCATTATTATTTTCCACTAACTTGTTTTCGTCTTTCTATCTTTCCCTTCATCACCATCATTATGTATATCATCATTATCATCATCATCAGCAGTAGCAACAATATAACACAGTATCTATCATCATCATCATCATCATAACTCACCTGTCCATTATCACACTAATAACACCTGTAACAACTCACCTGGCCATTATCACTGTTAGCCTCCCATTGAGCCCTGGACCCCGCAGCCAAAGCCAGCAGGAGCAGTACCCGCGTGCCACCCATCCTGACACAAAACGAAATAAATAGCCGAGGAAGAGGTGTTAGGGAGCATCCATAATCGACGAGAATGCGGGTCCCAAGATGCCTAGCCCCTGAGAATGAGCTGTCAGGCCAAGAAAGAATACTAAACAGGCAGGAGAAGCGAAAGAAAGGAAAGCAAGATTTGTGAGGTCAGCTATAGCACTGTTTAACCTCCTTACTGCGAGAGGTGCTCCCTAAGGTGGCCAGTTTCGTGTGGAGAGGCCGAGAGTAAACCAAACTGTACTCCTTTTGCTCAAACTTGGCTGAAAATTACTGTCTTCTCATCTCACTTGGCCTGACATTGCCATCTCTTCATTTGGCCTAAGATTGCCAGTTAGAAAAAAGTCGTCTGAACTAGCAAGACGTCACAGGAGCGAAAACGTAACAAGGCAAGCACGTCACAGGGCAAAGACGTCACAGGGGCAGAGACGTCACGGGGGTAAAGACGTCACAGGGGCAGAGACGTCACGGGGGTAAAGACGTCACAGGAATAAAGACGTCACAGGAGCAAATGGAAATGTGACGGGGATTATGAAGACTGCTTGTACCCCCCCACACACACCTCAAAATGTCTCCCCTTACCTGAATATACCCACCTGTAATTAGCAAGAATAAGGAGGGACAAACAGGTGCTAAGGAGGGGCCCCTTCCAGTGGTGGCACCGATATATAAAGGTTCCGAAACTGCCTGGTTATCCAAACGTCCCTCAACTCCCTCCCTATCCCCCGAAAAGGAGGATGGTGGACTGCAGTACTAGGATATTTTTAGCCTGCAGTCCACTGGGTTCACGTCCAGATGAACTTGAGACAATAACAATAACAATAACTACATAAAAACAACAATAACAAGACAGAAAAACAAGCCACTATACTGAAGGGATTAACTTGAAGGTGGCTCACTGATTTTTGTTTTTCGTTTCCTCTCCTTAATGACCAAACAAAGCCTTACCTGGTTACTGAACAGAGCAGCAACTGAGCACTGGATTCCCTTCACTTCTTATATAGTGGTATGTATGGAAGGACGGGGGGTGGGGCAGGGCAAGGGGAGGGGGGAGGGGGAAGGAGCGTGAGAAAATTTTAGCCTTTACCTGTTTTTGTGGGATTGTAAAAACCTTCGACTTACTCCCATCGATGCGGTTACCTCTTTTTATAGCCTATTTTCCTATCTGTTTATAAGTTAAGGGACAGCCAGGCAGTCGACCCGCCCGATTATATCCATGCCACCACGTGAAGGCTTTCCTCTCCATCCTCACACAGAACAAAACAGCCACCGCCTTCAACAATCATTACAAGTCAGCTAATTTCATATCCCCAGTGACAAGACCGCAAAACTTCAACCCTACCATCATCCCTCAAAGAATATCGGTAAGACTAGAAACAGATAAAGGGAGGGAAAAAATATCACAGGCCCCAATAGAGGCTAAATCCTTGCACAGACAAAATCCTTTAACGCTATTCATGGGCTAAACAAAACACACAAGCAATGGAAAAAGCTTTGTAGACAGACTTGATGGTAAAACGAGCAGGAGTGGATTATGAAAAGCAGTTAAAAAAAACATCCAAGCATTAAACCCGCCCCACCAGGTCATGAAGCCTCATTGAACAACAAAAGGTGTCCACAGCACAACGACACAAGCGAGCACCTCAATAAACTGGTGAGTCTTGATAAACTACCAAACAGCGACCTTCAAAACAGAGCCAGTCCCAGAAAGAAAGGAGGAAAGAGGGGTAAAAAATAGCAGTACTTTTGATTCAGTACCACGAGAAATTTTGATAAGCAGAAGTTTAGGCACAAACATGGAAGAGAATGACTTACATGCTCTACCCAAACCAAGGTCCAGATTTAGAGTACTATCCAGCGATCTTTGCACAGGGCTCAGTTCTGTTCACCCTCATTGTTCAGGCTTTTCCTTCACGGCCTGCCAATCCCTCCTCCTTCTGTGATAGACTTGTCTTGTACTAGTGATCGGGTAATAGCTTCATGGCGTTCTAAAAGTCAACAAGCAGGATGTCATCTCCAACTGCACCTACGCTCACAAAATCACTGGCTTAGATAAAACACAGTAACCGCCTCAAATCAACCATTACCATCTTCAGACAGACATGGATCTCAAAAACACATCCTCAAGGTTCCTTCTGTAGCCAATTGCTCTTGCTGGAAAGACACTCAGAGATTCTCGAATTTATTTTAGACACACATGACCTTTCTCAACGCACAGGGAACATCAGTGAAAATGCATCTCGTCAACTCGATGCCTGGAAAACACTCACAGGCTCTACCAAATCACTGAAAACAGTCAAATAAACAGTTCAGTATAAAGAAAATGGTTTACTCTAGTCCAGGCTGGGATGCACCTGAACAAGCACAGGAATAGGTAAGGTAAAAAATAAATAAATAAATAAATAAAAGCCAAAAAGTAATAGCATCATCCACCTCAGTAAGATTGCCAATACTGATCGCCTGTCTCAAGAAGCAAAAGTACTCCCGATTATTAAGGATTCTGCGGCAATATGAGACACAGTTCATCACGTCAGCTCAAGACACATCCCATCCTTGTAGCGTCATGTTGCGTCACTCCTCCAAGACAAACCACTGCCCAAAACTACACAGAGCATCTCGACGTCACGCCTCCTCCTCCTCCATCCAAACAGCTCACTTCACAAACACGTAAACACACAGTCGCCTCAGCCGCACAAAACCTCCAGCCAAACAGCATCCTACACCACCAGACATCCACACTTTGGAAACTACCCTTCCTAGAGAGATTGCAACGAACCAGAATTCGATAAGGCCTTCCCCTTTCCCTTCTAGGCTGCTGCAACACACACACACACACGCACACACACATACACACACACACACACACAACTCATCCTGTCCTAGGTATGGGGGAGGGCTAGGGTGGAGGGAGGGGAAAGAGGCAGGGTGAGAGGGGAAGAAGGGGGGGGAAGGTAAAATCTGGACGAGGTGTGGGAGGGGAAAATGAAGGTAGGGAAATTCACCCTTTTAAATTCTGGGCAATTCTAACTTAGCAAAAACCAGACGATTTTAGTCAACTGAGAGCGAGTCATAGGAGCCAGAATGCATCAACCCTTCGATCATCAACCCTCTCATGGCCAGGATAACTCTAGTGATTTCTGCCAGAGACGATTTTATTCAACTGAGAGCGAGTCCTGGGTGCCTGAATGCTAAGACGATTAATCCTTCCTCATATTCAACCTTAGAATTTAACACTGGCTAACGAAGGACGATTTTATTCAGCTGGAGGATCGTATAGACACCTGGCGGAGTTAATTAGAGGGAGAACAGGTGAATTTTGGTGACGGGAAGGGTACAAAGAATTAACACCTTTGGGAGGAGGGTATTTGTACTGTCTTCT
>JAGKTI010015603.1:0-20350 GCA_018397915.1 Birgus latro
GTATATAATGTCATATATGTGTCGCTGTGTGGCGTATTTTCTTATCTGATAATTACGTAACTTTCCGGTGTCAGTCAGTGCACGCAATATTCTCGGTGAACAATTGCTGCACTATTTTATACGTATATTTCACACTGAACCATATGCAATATAAAACACTATCACATGATTCCATCCCATCCTCTTCTGTTATTCCCCTTCCTTACTGTATGGTGTAAGAGACCGCCTGTTCCCTTAGCAACTAATCCATATGTCTATGTTATCTCTATGGCATAACGTAATGCCTGCTATGGTAGGTCACTTATTTCACTAATCCAGGCACTATATGTTTCACAGATGTAAGTAATGGCTTCACTATAAGAGTAAAATACATCATTTTACGGGCAGGGTGAGTGGAAACCCCGCTATAACAAACCAGACTCTGCCTCTAGGCCTAACAGCTGATAACGGGCCCCAGTGCTTTACAAACAATATATCTAAGTTCAATAGACACAATCACTTCACAGTATAGTCAAAAACACTGTACAGTCACAATATTTCAATAATGGCTTCAGAATCGGGTGGGAGGGGGAAAATGGCAGATTTAAAGGGACAACACAACACAGCACGACCCTACTGTCTGGCTGCTAGTGGAGCACTGAGATTCTATCACTACGTACAGGCACATAGGAGTCATTGCAGTGTTGCCAAAGTCTTACCTCGGGAGAGACACGTGGCTGCTAGAATGCTACAAAATTTGATGCAAATCGACCGAAAACTTTTTTTTGGTTATTTTTTTTTTTTTTTTTGCGTTTTCATGCGATTTGTGGTCCTGTGCTTTTGCACACCACACCACATGTAACGCAAATCGCGGTACAGTGCGCGAAAGGGTTAAAAATAAGAGGAAGGGGGGGGGGTGACAAAGGTCGACACACCCTCTCCCTCCCGTGGCGTGGTAATGACTGACGGAAGGCCTGCCGTGCACTGTTGCCAAAGGAAAAATTATTGAAATCCGCTAAATTAGTCTCAGATGCGGTAAAAATCCGCCAGACTGAGGCAAATTAACGAAAAAAAATGGGCAAGACCTAAAAAAAAAATTGGCAAAACTTAAAAAATAAAATAATTTTATACCAGCTAGACTGCTTTTGAAATATCTAAATTTAGCGGGAAAATTGCTTCACTGGTAACTACTGGCATGAGTCGTGAAAACGTGCCAAATGTCACTATTTATTTATCTTTTGATTGATTATTAGAAAAAAAAAAAAAAAAGGCTAAACTTAACTAGTATTTTTGGAAGATTATTTTTTTCTAACACCATAAATAATTTTTGCAGGGCAGACAAAGGCTGTTTCCGTCTCCTAAATGAACGTTGCCAGAGTTTTGTCCGAAACTTAATGAAAGCGAGTCATCACTTCTTTGACCTTGAACTACGTTTAAAGGTCACAGACTTGTTTATAATGCCAAAATTTCATACCTTATATACCATAAACAGTTATGGCGAAGCTTGTTTATTGTGGCTAAATAAGTAAATAGGTAACTGGTTACGCTTGGTCATAATTATACAGGGTGATTAAAAATTCACCCGGCGAGGTTTGAGGATCAGTTGTATAGTGGAAAATAAACATTTTTTATTTTATACCATTTTTTCTAGAAATGCATTATTTAGGAGATAAACGACTAATAAGAAATGTAGCGCCACTGAGTCCGGATATACATAATTAAAGAGATAAAGGTGTTTTAGCAGTGTGTGTTAATAACATGTAGTCGGGCAAGTCCCAGACCTAGTTATGATGTGACACTGACATAATACATCTGTCCAGGAGTATTTTGTAGTCTTATGGTGAACAATGTTTAGCTTCTATGTGTCAGATATGTAGCGAAAAATCGTGGTAGCTGGTAACGCTGCATGAACGTGGTGTGGTCACACTACTTAATCAAGGTGGAACTTTAATGTTAACAGCGTGATACTGGTCAAATGCATCAGTAACCCCTGCATGCTTGACGTGCTGATGGCTGCCACAGAATAATACTGTGTATGTGAAGCACCACAGCATGCCAGTGGAATAGTGAATGGTTATCACACAAGATGGGTTAACAAACTGTTCAACATAATAAGAGATTCCTCTAACCCCTCCGCCACCTCATGGAGGATATGAAATAAGGGGGAGGGAAGGCGATAGTCCTTGGATGACAGCATGAACTTCATTATCCACTGGCTGAGCTCTGACAAAGAACGTGTATTACGTATATCTCCTGCACTATATCTCATTTCATTCACTTCAGGAACACCATGCTTAAATTTCATTAAGAAATGAAAAGACAACAGCCAAGACCCAAGATGCAGTCACCGGTAAGCACGGGGAGGAAGGGGTTGATGTGTTCGGGCCATGGTTCGAACAAGTGGCCAGTACTGTCTTCCCTCTCCTTCACGCAGCATTACCTGCACTCAAAACGCTCGTCGCTAATTTCCCTTTATCTTTTCAAATATGTGTATCCGGATGAACTGAATTTGTTGTATAATTATAGGTTCACATTTTCTGTCCATAGTCATGATTTGATTGGTCAGTTTTGAATCACCCTGTATATGGCGAAGCTTATTGTCTGGTATCATTATCATTTTTCTTTGCACTTTCTTTTTCTTTGATCTTGATGATATTATACTGGAAAGGGACCCTAGGGTAACCCAAGTATTTGTGCTAAATATCAATGACCTTGACCTATTTTTGAAGGTCATAAACTAATTTATGGTGCAAAAAATGCATATTTGCAATTGGAATATCTCAGAAACTAATTGAAATACAGCTGTTTGGTTGAAAATAATATGATAAAAAGTTTGCCGAGAATTTTGGCTGAATATTTTTGCCATTTAGCTTAGTGAAAAGTACTGAATTAATTTTGCTCAGCGTTTTCTTTGTCGCACGTTTTAGAGAAAGCCACAAAAGTTGTGAAGCTGTTACTGTACAGAAATATAGCTTTGGTCCCTCTTACTATCTAAAAGGAACATGGTTACAGTTAAGGATACTGTTAGCCAGTTATTGAGACAAATATAAAATGTACTCATGCATTCTTCTACACCTTTGTCTTCAGATCTTGTTGATATTATACAGGAAGCTACCTCAGGCTAATCTAAGTACATAGTCCCAGTACGAATGACTGAACTACTTTTATAGGTCACAGACTTGTTTGTGATACCAAAATGTCGTGCTTTGTACACCACAAATAGTTATTTAGAAGCTTCCTTACTGTGGCTACACAATAAATAAATAGGCAACTAGTTATTAAGCTTAGTCATGTAAATGGCAAAGCTTCTTGTTTTCATTTTTGTTTTTATAACTCACCGCAGCAGTGGTGAGCTAAATTGTTTTTGTCATTATTATCATTATTATTATTATAATTATTATCATGACACCACACCAGTGGTGAGTATTATTGTTCTTGTCAATATTCTTCTTCATCTCCATCTTCTTCTGAAGAAGTATATTGTTCGTATTCGCTCAATTTCAAAGCGACGGCCATCATACTGGGCCATCTGAGTCCCCCGGCTGGCGGCTTCATCTGACCGTGTATCATACAGTTCCCAGTACCGGCTCTCCAGTTACATCCAGAAACCTATGAAAATGGTCTATTCGTGGATTCTCAGAAACCGCTAGAGGGACAGACGTGAAATTTTTGTGGGACAGCCAAGGTCTGGGAGCAGGTCTGAAATGTCTATGGACCCATTTGGCCCAACAGTTTTTGAGATTGTCCAAGGGTTAATGGAAAGTAGTGTGGGGGCACTGAGTGCACACTTTAAAAAAGACAAGATAGTACTGAGCTACAATCACCGAACTTGAAACATTTTATAGACCCTGATATGTTATGCATGGTTTCCAGGTATGAATGACCTTGGCCCAAAACTCAATGTCACAGCCAAGGTCAAAGTTCAAAATTTGCTTATTTTTTATATACTAAGGTCACATGCACAGGATGGATGACCTTGTCATGTGGTGAGTTATTGAGATTGCAATGTCCATTTTATAGTTCTTCTTCTCCTTCTTCTTATTCTTATTCTTTCTAGAGAAGTAAATTGCTCGTATTCTCTCAATTTCAAAACTACGGCCATCATACTTGGCCATCTGAGTCCTCAAGCTGGCAGCTTCATATGAGCATGTACCGTATCATCCACTTCCCAGTACTGGTTTCCAGTTTCATTCAAAAGCCTATAAAAATAGCCTATTCACGGATTCTCAGAAACCGTTGAAGGTACAGATCTGAAATTTTTGTGGGACATTGCCAACGTCAGGGAGCAGGTCTTAAATGACTATGGGCCCATTTGGCCAAGTAGTTTTCGAGATCGGCCAAGGATACTCTTCTAGGGGGGCCCTGCTAGACCAGCTCTTCACCTCGAAATCCTCACTACATGAAGGGCGTTGAAATCAACAGATCCAGTGATAACTACAATACTGGGACAGTGCGGAATAGATCGGCCACTGCAGTCCAACTGAGGAAGAAACTGAGTGACGTTGTCATGTGGTGAGCTTCTGAAATTGATAATGGCAATTTCCATTTTCTAATTATTATTATTAGTATTATCATTTTTCTTTGAACTTCTTTTTACTTCGATCTTCATGATAATATACATGAAGTACCCAAAGGTAACCCAAGTCTATCTATCTATCTATAGCCCGACGCCCTAATCCTGCAAAGGGTAGCCGCAGACAAAACGCCTCCAAGTTGCTCTGTCACCCACCATTTGACTGCCCTCCCCCCAACTCACCCCCCCCTCCCTCATATACCTCTCAACTCCAACTCTCCACCTCATCCTCGGTCTTCCCCTCCCTCTCCCTCCCTCCACTTCACCTACATACACCCTCTTTCAGCCTTTCATTCTCCATTCTCTCCACATGTCCTTGTGCCAAATATAAATGACCTTGACCTATTTTTTAAGGTCATATATTCATTTTTATCCTAAAAACTGCATATATGATATCGAAATCTCAGAAACTAATTGAGATACTGCTACTTGGTTGAAAATCATATAAAGAAAATGTTTGCTGAATAATTTTGGCTTAAATGTTTTACCATTTTGCCTTGTGGAAAGTACCGAATTTCAATCTCCTCCGTTTTTTCTTTGAACATGATTTACAGAAAACCACAAAAGCTTTAAAGCTGTTACTTCCCAGACATATAGTTGTGGTCCCTCTTATGACCTCGGAGTAATATGGTTACAGCTAAACATACAGATAGCAAGTTTCTGAGACAAATTTAAAGTTTACATGCCCTTCTTTGACACCTTTCTTGTCAGATCTTGTTCATGTTGCACAAGAAGATACATTTGAGTCCTCAGATCTGGTTGATATTACGCATATCTTATATACCATGGCTGGTTATGGCGAAGCTTCCCTACTGTGGCAACACAATAAGAATAGGCAACTAGATATTATTTTTCCTTGCCCTTTTTCCTTAGATCTTGATGATATTATACAAGACGGTGTCTAGGGTAACCCAAGTCCTTTCCTCCCTCCTCTTGCCCCCTTCCTCTCTCTCTCTCTCTCTCTCTCTCTGCCAAATATGGATAACCTTGACCTATTTTTGAAGGTTAAATACTCATTTTTGGTGAAAAAATTGCATATCTAAACTTGAAATCTCAAAAACTAATTGAGATACAGCTGTTTGGTTGAAAGTCCTATGATAAAAAAGTTTGATGAGAATTTTGGCTAAATATTTTACCATTTAGCTTCGTGAAAAGTACCGAATTAAAATTTGCTCAGTGTTTTTTTGTCGCACATTTTAGAGAAAATCAGGAAAGCTAAAAAGCTGTAACTTTACTGAAATATAGCTGTGGTACCTCTCATTGTCTGAAAGGAATATGGTACTAGTTAAACATGCAGTTAGCCAGTTACTGAGACAAATGTAAAATGTACCCATGCTTTTTTCCAAACCCTTGACTTCAGATCTTGTTATTATGCAAGAAGCTACCTTAGGTTATTCAAGTACATTTCCAAATATGAATGACCTTAAACTATTGTTAACCCGCCGAGTCCCATCGACGTATGGGTACGTCGCGAAGTTTTGTCACAGCTACACCCATCGATGTATGGGTACATCGCGCAATTGCAAGGGTCATAATTTACACAATTTTCAAGTTTCATTGGTGATTTTTGGTAGGCATATGTGGGAGTCCATCCTGTACCTGCTGTCAAGCGGGGATACTGCCTGGCCCCACCTAACCCCCCCCTCTCCCCCTCCCCCCTCCCCCCCACATTGGGCAATTCACCTGTTAGCAGTAAGCTGGCCAGTAAAGGTATGTTGCCCCACGGTCTCTCCAATGACGAAATTCACAGTGAAAGTGATTCCTGAGGTGGAGGACAAAGAAACAAAGAAGCTAGAGCAAGAAACAAACAGAAGTGATGAGGTGGTTATGTCATAAAGGAAGGTGCCATATGTGAATGTGTTTGGTGACTGAACAATGCTTCTATTGCCTATATAAATGTGTGAAAACCAATATAGTCTGTTATTACACATAAATCTGTACCAAATACATAAATAAATACGTAATTGAAAGTGGCTTGAATTAGTTAACCCTTCCATAGTTCGTTTTCTTTAGCCAGGTACCCTGAAAAAGAAGGAAAATGTAAGGTTGCATGACACCTATATCAACAGTTTTTAGCACAGGATCGCGATTTCTCTATGAATTTTCGATGTTTCTCACCAAAGCGAAGGTTTTAGCCAATAAAAATTTTCCCCCCAAAATGCTCGGGATTTTTGGGTATCGTAGGTTGGAAATCGGTCGGGACGTGATGGGTTAACCCGAGGAATCCCATCGACTTATGGGTATGTCGCGATGTTGTGTCACAGCTACACCCATCGACGTTCGGGTACGTCGCGCAATTGCAAGGGCCATAATTTGCACAATTTTCAAGTTTCATGGGTGATTTTTGGTAGGCATATGTGGGAGACCTTCCTCTACCTGCTGTCAAGCGGGAATACTGCCTGGCCCCACCTAACCCCCCCTGCCCCCTCCCCCCCACACTGTGCAATTCACCTGTTAGAAGTAACCTGGCCAGTAAAGATATGTTGCCTCACGGTCTCTCCAATGACGAAATTCACGGTGAAAGTGATTCCTGAGGTGGAGGACAAAGAAAGAAAGAAGCTAGAGCAAGAAACAAACAGAAGTGATGAGGTGGTAATGTCATAAAGGAAGGTGCCATATGAGGATGTGTTTGGTGACTGAACAATGCTTCTATTGTCTACAAAAATGGGTTAAAACCAATTTAGTCTGTTACTACACATAAATTCGTACCAAATACATAAATTAATACGTAAATGAAAGTGGCTTGAATTAGTTAACTCTTCCATAGTTCGTTTTCTTTAGCCAGGTACCCTGAAAAAGAAGGAAAATGCAAAGTTGAATGACACCTGTATCAACATTTTTAAGCACAGGATCGCGATTTCTCTATGAATTTTCGATGTTTCTTACCAAAAGCGAAGGTTTGAGCCAATAATTTTTTTTCCCCAAAATGCTCGGGATTTTGGGGTATCGTAGGTTGGAAATCGGTCGGGAGGTGACGGGTTAAAGGTCACAGACTTGTTTATGATGCCAAAATTTCATACTTTGTATATATACCATAAATAGATATGGTGAAGCTTCCTTATTGTAGCTACACAATAAGTAGATAGGTAACTAGTTACTTTTCTTTGGACTTTTTTCCCTTAGATCTTGGTGATATTGTACATGAATATACCCTAGTGTAACTCAAGTACTTGTGTCAGATATAAATGATCTTGACTTATTTTTGAAAGTCATATACTCATTTATGGTGCAAAAATTGCACATTTGAAATGAAATATCTCCGAACATAATAGTATACAACTATTTGGTTGAAAATCGTATGAAGAAAAAGTGTGCTGAAAATTTTGGCTGAATACAGTATTTTGCCATTTAGTTTAATGGAAAGTACCGTATTCAAATCTGCTCATTTTATTCTTTGCAACACGTTTTAGGGAAAACCACAAAAGCTGTAAAGCTGTAACTTTACAGAAGTATAGCTGTGGTCCTTCTCATTATCTGAAAGGATTATGGTTACAGTTAAACCTACTGTCAGTCAGTTATTGAGACAAATATAAATGAAGCATGGGTACATTTTACTTCTTTCACATCTTTGTCTTCAGATCTTGATGATATTACACAAGAAGCTACCTTAGGGTAATGTAAGTACATGTTCCTAATATAAATGATCTTAAACTTTTATTTTTTATTCAAGGAAGAAGGAACCAAAGGCCAAGAGCCCACAAACCGTTCCATCCTAGAAAAATAAAAAAAACAATACAACAGAGAGCCAATTTCAAGATCCACTCATTTCGAGATGCCTGAACACGCTACGTTTGAAAGACTGGAGATCATAGGAAGTAGGAAATGCAGACAGAGAGACAGTTCCAGAGTTGACCTGTCTACATAAATGAAGGCGTGGGAGTAACGGTTAACTCTTGCATTAGAGAGTTGGATTGAAAAGGGATGAGAGTTTGTTGCTAGACAGATGCTACGTGCCCATAGTGGAGGTGGAGGGATGCAGACAGACAGTTCAGAGGAGCAGTGACAATTGAAGTAGTGATAGAAAAGAGATAAAGATGCAACAGTGTGACTCCACCCTATTGAGAAGAGCTGTATGTGGGGAGCCTCCCCACACATGAGAGTTGTACTCTACACAGGGGCGAATAAAACCCATGTATAAAGCCAACAACTGTGCAGGGTTAAAGGTACATAGTCGGCTTAGCACACCTAATCTCTTGGAAGCAGGTTGTACAAGAGACGCAATATGATCTTTCCAAGATAAGTCCCGAGAGAATGAAACAGCTTTTAAAGGTCACAGACTTGTTCATGATGTCCAAAACTTCATACTGTTACAAAGGGGGATTTGCCAGATAGGTGTTCGAGAATTATCTGGATATTTACCGTAGGCTGACGGTACGAGTCAGTTGTCAGTTTGCCTGCTGTTTGGAGCGTAGTTGTTTCGTAAGTTATGCATTAGTTTTTATGCTCTTTTTTCTCTATTATGTTTTATTACATGATTGTTCGTTAAACTATGTAATTTAATTTAAGTTTGGTAATGATTTAGAGTGTTATGTAATGTAAGAAGACTCTGGCATGTTTGATGTCTCTTAATTGGTAACTGTGTTGCTAGGGGCGGGGTACTTACCAGAACTTTGGAGAAATAGTTGATTCTCGAACAATGCAAGGTTATATAATGATGGGGAAATGAGGATGTAAGTTGTTGTACAGGTTAAGAGTTAGTTGAGCCTCAGTCAGTCTGAGTGAAGTGAAGTTTGTATATTTCGGGACTTGTGAAAGCAGTGTTTGTAGAAGTTTGTACATTTTCGGTACTTGTGAAAACAGTGAAGTGTAATAACTGTGAAGTGTTGTCAAGTATTAAGTGAAATTTCAGTTAGTACAGTTTGTATACGTCCAGTGCTTGTGAGAACAGTGAATTGAAGTTGGAAAGCATTAAGTGGAATTATTTGGAAAAAAAAGACAGTCAACTTTAAGAAGCCAGTGTTTATCTTCTCAGCTGATCTTGTTAGCTATACACCTAAAGGCTGACCATAGGAAGAACGACTCACTGGGCAAAGTCCTTCCTACACTGCACTACTGCTGTTGGAGCCTGTGGCAGTGTGGGGACGTGGGACGTAACATTGGTGTCAGGAATGGGATAATTTAGGTGCTGCAGTGAGTCTGATCTTCGATATGGAGCAAGAAGGTGTGAAGACAAGGTCTCGAGCTGGGCAGGAGGAGGAAATTTCCCTGGTGACAATTGTGAAGCTAATACAAGAACAGAACGAAGGTCAGAAAAAAACTCCAAGAACAACTAGAGACACAACGTGAAGAACAGAAAGAAGAACAGAAAGAACTCAAGGAACAACTCCAAGCACAGTTACAGGCACAGAATGAAGAACAGAAACAACGATATGAACAGCTTCAAGAGACATTACAGGAGCAACAGAGGGAAGTACAACTGAGGGTGCAAGGGCAGCTAGATGCATTCATGGGGAAATAAAGGAAGAACAGCAACAACTGAAGGAGGAGGTATACACTGAGCTACGGCAGCAGAAGTATGAGGTGAGCAATAATGTGATGGAGTGTAAACAACATGTAGACGACCAGTTGAAGACAATTAGTGAGAAAATAGTGACAGAGTGCAGACGGCATGTAGATAGTCAGTTGAAGCATGTAGTTGACCATGTGAAGATAATTAGTGAGAAAATGGAGGCTGTAGAGAAATATTGCTCTGCTGAGCCTCAGGTTAGTGTACAAGGAGCATATGAAAGGAATGGACAGTGTATGGTGAATCTTGATGGATCCCAGGCATCTAAAGGTACCATTACAGGGTTGAATAATCAGAATGTACAGAATGCAGAAGTTTTAAGTCCTGGCGTTAGTTATGATGCTCCAGTTTTTAGACCCCAAACCAGTAAAGTGCATGGCTATAATGGGGTCCAATTAAAAAGAAACCTCAAGAATTTGATGGTAGAGTATCTTGGGAAGCTTACCGTGCACAGTTCGAGTTACTTGCGGATCAGAATGGCTGGGATGATAGGCAGAAGGCAGTGCAGCTTACTACTAGCCTTAAGGGTGCCGCAATGGAAATCCTGGGCCAGATATCAGTGATGGAGAGGAACAGTTATCAGTCCCTAGTAGACGTGCTGGAGCGCAGATAAGGAACCATGTACCAGACTGAGGTTTACAGAGCAAGATTCCGGAGCCGTGTACGGGCTCGAGGAGAACCCCTACAGCAGCTTGCTCATGACCTGGAGAGTATGGCATATAAGGCGTACCCTGGAGCAGCACCTAACCTGTTGGCTATTCTACTGAGGGACCAGTTCATCGACACTCTTGATAGTACAGAGTTGAAAGTGCAGGTGAAGCAGGCACAACACAGAAGCATGCAAGACGCACTTGCCAGGGCTCTAGAGTTTGAGTCCTATGTCAGGTCAAGTACATCGACTTTTCAGACAGGTCGTAATGCAGGATTCAAGGCAAGAAAGGTACAGGTATGTGAACTGGAAAAATTCAAAGGAAGATGCTGGTATTGTGGGAAGCCAGGACACAGAAAAGAGACTGCTACAAGTTGAAGAGGGAACAGGAGAAGACCAGTGGAGGCTGCTGGTTCTGCAGGAAGCCGGGGCACAAGGAGGAGGATCGTCACAAATGGAAGAAGGAGCAAGAACAGAGTAGTGCAAGGAAGTCTTCAGTTATAACAAGAGCATGTTGGACATGAAGTGAGGTGGGACACTTCAGTTCTGAGCGTCCGAAGAAGAAAAAAGATGATAAGAAGAAGGTTGCAGAAGACCAGAAAGAAGCGGAAAACTAGTGGAGGCTGGTGTGAAGGGGCAGCCACCAGCCAGCTTGCCCAAGTAGCCCCACCGCAGAGAAAATGCAAGAGAACAGCAATTGACAGTGTGCGAATAGATGGAAGGATAGATGGAAAGAAGTGTACCCTGGTGATTGATACGGCCTCAGAGCAGACTTTTGTGAGGCCTGATGTGTTAAGTCATCGGTATCTGCCTGAGTCATCGGAACAACTGTGCAGTGCAACTGGGCACTTTGTGGAACTGAGGGGACCCCTGGATGTCCAGATTGAAGTGGCAGGGCAAGAGGTTACTCTTCCAGTTTACGTGGCCGACATGGAGGATCCTTGTCTTCTGGGTCTTGAGTATCTGATGTCCATGGGGTGTGAGCTGGACTTCAACTCCATGAAGCTGAAGGTTCGAGGAAAGTCGGTTCCCGTCACGGCAGTGAAACGTACCTGTTCTGGTGGCGAGGTGAGGGCGCTCCGCACTACTGTGATACCCCCAAAATCAGAATTTTTGCTCCAGTGTCAGGTGAGTGGGTCTGTTGACAGCTGTATAGGGGTTGTGGAGCCGAATGTACGGTGCAAGACGAAGGCCGGAGTGATGGTGGGGAGAACACTGGTGGAAACAGGTGCAGATGAAGTGCCAGTTGTGGTGGCCAATTTCTCCCGTGAGCCACAGATCAATGAGGGAGAAATTGTGGGACTGTGCCAGGCGGTGGACCCTGAGTAGCATCAGAGGAAGGCCTGTAAACGGAGTGTAGTCAAGGAAGACGGGTACGTGCCAGACCACCTACAAGACCTATTTTCAAGGAGTAGTCGATCCCTGCATGGCTCACAAGTGCTGAAGTTGGGGCAGTTGCTGACGAAGTTTGCTGATGTCTTCTCCACTGGAGATCTCAACCTCGGGTGCACTGACCTGGTGGAGCATTGTACAGACACTGGGGATCACCGCCCGATTAAACAGCCAGTGCGGAGGATGGCGCCAGCCCAACGGCAAGAAATGGAGAAGGTGATGGAGAATCTCCAAAGTCAAGGGGTAATAGAAAAGTCCAACAGTCCTTGGGCATCAGCAGTGGCTCTGGTAAGGAAGAAGGATGGCTCAGTAAGGTGCTGTGTAGATTATCGAGCCCTGAATGATGTGACAGTGAAGGATGCATACCCCTTACCAAGAATTGATTACACCTTGGATGCTCTGTCAGGTGCTAAGTGGTTCTCCACCCTAGACATGAAGGCAGGATATCACCAGGTCAAAGTTGCAGAGAAAGACAAGGAGATGATGGCCTTTTCAGACGGGCAGGGTTTATGGCAGTTTAAGGTGATGCCTTTTGGCCTATGCAATGCCCCAGGTACTTTTGAGCATTTAATGGATCGCGTACTGGAAGGCCTGCACTGGCAGACGGCCCTCATCTATCTAGATGATGTAATTGTGTTTGCACGGACTTTCGACCAGGAATTAGAGAGGCTGTCAGAGGCGTTGGACAGGATCCGTGCAGCGCGCCTGAAGCTGAACCCCAAGAAGTGTCACTTGTTTCAAAAGGAAGTAAAGTACCTGGGACACATTGTAGGTGAAAGCGGCCTCCGTACTGACCCAGAGAAGGTGGCAGCTGTGGAAAACTGGCTGGTTCCAACTTGTGTGAAGGAGCTACGGAGTTTCCTCAGCTTGTGTACCTACTACTGGCGTTTTGTCAAGGACTTTGTGACGATAGCTGCACTTTTGCACAAGCTGTTGGGGAAGAGACAGAAGTTTGCATGGACAGCAGAGACTCAGAACGCCTTCGACGAACTCAGACATGCATTGGCAAGCTCTCCAGTATTGCCGTACCCTGATCAGAGTCAGCCATTTATCTTGGACTGTGACGCTAGTGACCATGGTATTGGTGGAGTCCTGACGCAGAATAAGAATGAAAAAGAATATGTGGTAGCATATTACAGCAAGAAGCTCAGCCTACCGGAGCGGAACTACAGTGTAACCCGTAAGGAGCTCTTGGCAGTGATGAAGAGCCTTGATTTCTTCCATCCCTACCTGTATGGGTCAAACTTCATCATCAAGATGGACCATGCAGCACTCAAGTGGCTGAAAACACTAAAGAATCCAGAAGGACAACTTGCACGCTGGCTCGGGAAGCTAGACCAGCACAATTATGAGGTGCAGCACCGTCCTGGGCGGGTACATGGCAATGCTGACAGCTTGAGTCGTCGGCCTTGTGATCAGGAATGCCAACAGTGTAGTGGAAGATCATAGTAAGAAATGCAGCCATACTGCAATGACAGGGCCAACGTCAGATGAAGCAGACCTGAAGAGGATGCAGGTGGAGGATGCAGATTTACGGCCAGTGCTAGAGTGGCTGCAGCGGAGTACAGTGTGACCATCTTGGGAAGAAGTTTCCAGGTTGAGCCCCGCAAACAAGAGTTACTGGAGTCAGTGGGATCTTCTTCGTTTGAATAATGGACTACTGGAGCGTCAGTGGGAGACACCCGATGGCCTCAGCAAGTATTGGCAACTGGTGGTTCCGAAGAAGATGAGGTCAGAGATCTTGGATGAGTCCCATAACCGGATCACCAGTGGACACCTGGGAGTGAAGAAAACTCTAAGCTGGCTGCAACAGAGGTTCTACTGGATTGGCATGTGTCAGGATGTTGAAGAGTGGTGTCGTGCCTGTGATGTGTGCTGTGCCAAGAAGGGACCCAAGAAATGTGGATGCAGCCCTCTTCAGCTGTACCAAGTGGGTACGGCGCAACCACACTCTCCGAGACTAAGCCGACTGTGGTTTTGAGTGTCCGACGTAAGGGCGTGTGAAAGGGTGTGGCCGAGTAACGGCCAGGGAGGCTATCGCTCAGAGGAATGCATTGTCTGTACATAAAGACAATCACTCGCAAAAGAATGACGAAAGTTTTGACAACTTCATGTGAATATAAGTACGCGAGTGAAGGGATGAGAGAATGAGCGAAATCTGTGCATTTCAGAACTATTCGTTGCTCCCGCAAAATCACTCGATGTCACGATTTACAATATATAATTTCACCATGTAGAAAATTCATGACAAGGTCAATGGTAGTTATGAACTGCGCCTGACCCACACTGTCCACCAGATCGTCAATTAACGGAAGAGGATAAGAATTGGATATGGTTACACTATTCAGTCTATGATAATCTGTGCAGAACCTACTGCTACCATCTGGCTTGGGAACTAAAAAAGATGGTGAAGCCCTGAGAGAACAGCTAGGTTCTGCTAAATCATGTTCTGATAAAAAGTCAACCTCCTTTTTCATGGTCTCCTTCTTGAGAGGATTAACTCTGTAAGCCGGCTGGCGTATGGGTTTGGCATCCGGAACAAGACTAATAACGTGCATCAGCACGTTACAAAACCCTGGGAGGTCAGAAGTCACTTCTGGGAAATCCAGTAGTATCCCTTTTACACAGTCCTTTTGTGAATCAGCACGATAGGAAAGATGACTGTCTAGGTCAGCTAGAATATGACTGTTTTTAGGATTTGTCAGAGGTGAGGGAATTTCAGTGACTTCTGTCTCCGGCTCAGTGGAGCACTCTTCAAGACATTCCGAATTTGCACTCACAGGTGCATTACAGACAGGGAGACAAATAGCGGAATCCTCCTTTGGGTTTCTTTGATGGTAAGGTTTCATTAGGATTATGTGGACTAACTGGGTATCCCTACGCCGGTCGGGAGTGCACACTACATAGTTATGTTCAGATAGTTTATTAAAGACAACATAAGGTCCACAGAATTTACTCATTAAGGGGCTACCAGGTACAGGGAGAAAAAGCAGTACTTTATCTCCAGGTGAAAAGCTACGATACTTAGTGTTCTTGTCATAGGAGTCTTTCATTTTCATTTGTACTTTACTTAAATTCTCTTTTGCAATATTCCTGACTTGAGAAATCATCTCTCTAACACTGTGGATGTACTGCCTGACAGACTGGCTAGGATGGGATGTGTCACAAAACCATTTGTCTTTTAGAACTTTAAGGGGTCCTCTGACTTACGTCCATACAGAAGTTCAAAAGGTGAGTAGCCAAGAGATTCTTGAGGACTTTCCCTAAGAGCAAACAGAAGAAAGTCAATACTCTCATCCCAGTCAGACTGTTTCATGACAGTACTTTTTTATCATGGTCTTTAGAGTCTGGTGATCTCTTTCTATGCAATGCTGTGATTGTGGGTGGTAGGCAGTAGACAAATGTTGTTCAATATCGAGTTCCTTGGGAATCTGCTTGAACAAATCATTAGCGAAATTGGTACCACGTCACACTGGATCTCTTTAGGTATCCCAACAGAGGTAAAGAGCTGTAATAGGCATTTCATTACTTGTTTAGCCGAGATATTTTTCAAAGGAAAGGCCTCAGGGAACCTGGTAGCACAACACATTACCGTAAGCAAGTATTGATTACCTTTCTTCGTCTTGGGAAGGGGACCGACACAGTCAATGACAATACGTTCAAATGGTTCAGATACTGCTGGACTGGGCTTTCGGGGTGCCGATGGAATTACCTCATTAGGTTTACCCACAACTTGACACGTATGACATGTTTTCACGAACTGTGTGACATCCATCCTCATTCCAGGCGAGTGGCAGTGACACAAGTTTCTTATAGGTCTTGAGGATACCCAGGTGACCAGCTATACCATCATGACTCAACTCCATCAGTGACTGTCTAATAGACTTCGGTGCAACAACCTGATATACATCAGACCATGTGTCGAGATTTTTCAATTCAGGAGGACGATATAGACGCATTAGCACACCAACCTCGAAAAAGAAACCAGGCGTCTTACAGGACTGCTTGTCGTCCACTGCTAAAAGTCTACATTTTGCAAGAGTGGGGTCAGTCTCCTGGCCAGTGATAAGGTTTTCTCGCGAAATCAGTTTTGTGTAGAGTTGTTCTGAGGGGAGACTAGGAAGGTTTGTTGAACCATCCTTTAACTTTTGGGCTCTGGTGACTGCACAGACAGGGAAGACGTGTGGTTGAGTTTTATCTATCTGGGAAGTTGGACTTAAGGCCAGAGGTTTGTCTAAGACAGTAAGATTAGGTGTTACTAAGGTACCTGCTAAGTCGTTACCCAAAATTAGACTCACACCTTGAACAGGAAGCTCCTTGTCTCTTACTCCCACTTTGACTTTCCCTTTAACTATATTACTACACAGAAATACCTCAGCCAACTTGACACTAGGGCTAACAGACAGGTCTTGCAAGATTATTTTTTCCCCAGAACTTCTTTTGCACTCCAGGGAGATTGTTTTTGTACAAAATACTCTGGGCAGCCGCGGTATCACGAAGTATGTTTATGTCATATTTCTTACTCTTTAGATACAAGGATACTGTCCCCTGTGATATAAAGCCTTTGAAAGGATCTTTTGGCAAGTTACGCGACACATTTGTAACTGGTTTTACATTAGTATTTGAGCGCGTGTTCGTTTTCGCCACTCTGAAATTCGGCTCTTTACATCGAGTTATAATATGGTCAGGTTTCTTGCAGTAACTACAAAACTTAGAAATGGTCTCGGACTGCCTACCACGCCCAATACTAGAGTTAAGATTAGAGGACCCAAAGGAGGACTTTGCTAGAGGTGTACTCTTGTCCCTTGCCCCCATGTGATCGATGGATTAAGGCAAAAGAATCCGCCAATTGGGCAGCCTTCATCAATTCTTTCTCCTCCTCCTCTTCGATATACGTCATGATGTTAAACGGTAACCGTCTCTCAAACTCCTCCATGACCATCAAATTACTCAGTTCTTCAAAGGACTCCGTTTGCGCTGCCTCTAACCACTTCTTAAAAAGTCTTAGCTTTTCACTAGCAAATTCCATATAAGTACGCTTGTCAGGTTTTATGTAGTTCCTAAACTTTCTCCGGTAACCTTCAACAGTTATAGCATAAGCATCCAAAATACTCTTTTTAACAATATCATAATCATCCAATTGTTCTAGATTTAAGAATACTACTGCAGCTTTACCAGACAATTTTGACTGAATAAGCCAAATCCATTCGGTTTTGGGCCACTTGAAGTGATCAGCCGTCTTTTCAAATGGTCTGAAGAAGCCATCAGGATCTTCCTTGTCAAACTTAGGTACAAGGGAAATGTTCCTGGACAAAGTGAATGGAGGAGTAGAGGTTGTAGGGGTAGCTGGTATGGAAGCTTCTTTTTTTTTCTCTCTTTTCCAGTTCAAGTCTTTGGAGTTCTAATTGCTGTTGTTGCTGCTGTTTTTCCCTTTGTAACTCAAGCTTTTGTTGTTCAAGTTCTGCTTCAGGCTTTTGTTGTTCTTGTTTTTGTAATTCAAGCTTTTGTTGTTCAAGTTCTGCTTCAAGCTTTAGTTGTTCAAGTTTATAATTTTGTTCTATTTTAAATTTCTCAATTCTTTTAGTCTTTCCTGTTCCTTGTTGAATTTTTCCCAAGAAAGTTTTTCAGGGGATTGATTTTCCAGAGATGGTAGGTCGTATTCTACGGGTGTACGAGTCATTGGAGTCAAAATATCAATAACTAGTTCTTCTAATAACTTATTGTTCACTAAATGTTCTATGACTGTATTCTTTAAAACTTCCTTAGTAATACTGCTGGCAGTAGGTATCTCAAAGAATGTGGCAATGTACCTCCACTGATCTTTAGAAATGGTCTGATCCTGTACTTTGGAATGTTCAGGAGCCTCACTAAAACCTTTAACATTAAAACCGTCAGAAGACATGATGTAAAGGTTAAGAAAGATTACCGCTTAACTGCTTAACAGAGTTCTGTCATTAGGAGTGCGGCTATGACTAACCAGTAACTAGATACCCAAGCAGCGACTAGAAAAACGGTAATGTGTTACAATCATACGGACATTCTTGTTCAAAAGAGCAATTCAATATGCCTAGTCAACGTATTAACTTGTAGGGGAATTAGAAACGGGCAGAAAAGAGACAAGACAAAGTCCCCGAAGCTTCATCTAATCTAACCGAACAAGAGATAAGAAAACAATCCCACAGAACAGGAAAAAAAGAGTTATGGTTATGAAGATCGGTAGGAAAACCCACTTGTTTACAGCTTAGGATGTGGTGATTGTTAGGTCTCCTACATGGCATTAATAATGCAAAAGGTAGACAAATACTTATGGAGTCTTCACTATCTTAACTTTCAAGTTTAGATCAAGTTAGAGGAAGACCAGAGGGTAAGGTAATTAGCCTTATCCCAAATGGAGTCGATAGGAGTACAGGAGCAATTTACGAGTTTAATGGTACCCTACATGACTCAGGAACATGAACGAGTATGAACGTCTCTGCTAAAACGTTAATATATTTGAATTATATAGTATGAGAGTGTTCATGTCCCGAAGAATGAGTAGCTCCAACCTTCATATTGTGATCATCAGTAAGTGCACTTCTCACCTTCACTTCATAACCAGTAGCAAGTAACACAAACTGATATCAACACAGAATGCTACTTTTAGTCAGTCTGCTATTGTATCGTCCCAGTTCAGTCATAGCTAACACCCACAAAATAACACTTCCTTCAGATAATTTTTGAAAGTACAAGATTAAATGGAAGTTGAACAGAAAACTAATTAACATCAAACAATACAAACAATAGTCCTGCAACGTCCTGTCACGGTCGCCATTATTACGATCACAAGTATGACCGCAACAAAATAGATGACATAAAAGTAACATAGGTAAAGGAAAACTGTACTAAATACCTTTACTTATCTAAATTATGTACACCACCACCATTATATATTCTTTTCACGAAACTTACGTGTTCAACTACCCACATAATCAAGTATCAGTCAATTCACAGTCATGTACAAGTATATCGAAGATATAAAGAACAGAGAAAAAAACAAATGATAAAGCTTATCCAGATGGGTAGATCAGTCAGCCTCTCCAGTGCAGATATCAGCACACAACCAAAAGACGATCAGGCACTGGTATCCGACAATCACAACACCGAGGGGAGGGGGGGGAAGGTCCAGAGAGTAGTCGTCCGTTACCGACTAATCCTGAAGAGCTACTGATGAGAGGGTGTGGAACTCGTTGACTTGGTTGAGGCCTCATATATCCGGAAATGTACCGAAGTACAGTCACTCATAAAAGTTCGTGGGGGTCCGTGTGTCTGTGGGCCGGTGCAATCACCACCCATTTCTATACGGCGAGTCTGTATAACGACGTGACGACGCAAACATCCATACACACGGCAGAACTGGGACTTGATGTAATAAAGTAAGAAAGGATTATGTTTGTCAGTCCCATGTTATCGGTAGTCATAATCAGTTCAATGTTGTATGATAAGATACGAAGGTTAGAGCCCTTTCGATGTCTAAGTTTTCATTAAGCAAGTGAGCAGTGACGACGGTAGTGCAGGTCGAGAAGCAGGACAATATATTGCGATCTGACGATGTTATTTATATAAAGAGTAACCGCTCGACATCAAATGACTACACAGGAAGCATTTCGTATGTGTAGCATATATACTACTTCATTTCTGTATTAACAGATGGCTTTAACCTCAAATACCATAGCATAGCGGGAACTTAACTCCTCCTGACTCGAGGCTGTTCCATTACGGCTTTGGCCAACTCAGATTGCTTCACTGTTCATTGTCTCGAGTCTTGGTCTGCTTAGAATGTTTTATTGCCTATTATTTAGATGTGTTTTTCACTGGTTATATGGAGGCATATATGACGAAGATATGCTAAAAAACTTTTATGTTCAATACTGTGTGCGTTCAGCTCTTAATGGTGTACAACATTATTCATGTGGATACGAAGCAAATTTTCGAAACGATTCAACTGCATCTCGACCTGCACTGCCGTCGTAACTGCTCACTTACTTAATGAAAACTTAGGCACCGAAAGGGCTCTAACCTTCATATCTTATCATACAACATTGAACTGATTATGACTACCAATAACATATGATTGACAAACATAATCCTTTCTTACTTTATTACATCGTCGCAGTTCTGCCGTGTGTATGAGTGTCTGCTTCGTCGTGTTGTTATACAGACTCGTTGTATAGAAAGGGGTGAGGATGCAGAGGCCCACACACACACACGGGAG
>JAGKTI010015604.1:0-20349 GCA_018397915.1 Birgus latro
ACACAAGACATCGTACAACAAATACAAGAACTCAACACTCAGATAAACAATAAAATATCAGAACAGCAAGCACTATATTGGAATGATTATCTCCAAACACTTGATCACAAAACAAACCCCAGCAAACTCTACAAAACACTATACAGCATCACACTCTCCAACAGCAACACTACACAATCACACACTGCCATCACAACAACAGACACCATACCTTCAAACAAACAACAAACCACTCCCAGGTTCACACAATTCATCAAACAGTTCATCAAACAAATCATCAAACAACACAACATACACATTGCCATCTTACAAGAAACAAAACTACGCACAACACAAAAACACCTACATTTCATAATTTCACCACCATCAGTCAAGACCGGGCCGACGGCAGTGGTGGTGGACTTATCACCCAGGTACACAAATCCATCAACTTCACAGATACCAGTGCACACAAGTCACTTCTCCCCCCACATGACACCACAACAGAAATACAATCAATTAAAATACGCATTGGTAACAAATCACACACAACATAAGTTCTATCTGTCTATTTATCTATTGCCAGAAATCATAATCCTGTAAGGGGTGGCCGCTTGTCTTCAAGGTTCAGTAGTTTGTTTTACAGGGAGAGGCACTAACCCTCCACCAACCCACTTGTTGACATGTTGGGAACACATATGGGTTGGTGATATGGTTACCACCCAGCATTGTAAATGGTTTCCTGCCTCTCAGGAAACCATTAGGCTTGTCACTCAATGCAAAGCCACCTGAAAAGGTAAGAAGAGTAATAAAAAGTGACAGGAAAGATGGGAGAAATAGGAAGAGAGGAGGACAGACATGGAAAAAGAATGATAAAGGTGAAGGAAGAAGTAGGCAGCACTACATCAAGTGAGTGGATGGTGGTAAGAAATTGGAAGAGAGGAAGACAGACACAGAAAAGGAATGATAAAGGTGATGGAGGAAGCACTACATCAAGTGAGTGGATGATGGTAAGAAATCGGAAGAGAGGAGGACAGACATGGAAAAAGAAAGATAAAGGTGACGGAAGAAGTAGGCAGCACTACATCAAGTGAGTGGATGATGGTTGCCAGCACCTACAACCAAATACATAAGTGTTAGTACATTAATTATACAACCTAATCAGTTTTTTGTAGAGTCCATAACAAATGTGTCCGCAATTTTGGCTTTCAGGTTGTTTGAGTCCAAGGTCAGTTTGTTGCAAGTTGTTTCACCCCTACTAACCTCAACTAACATATCTAACCTAACCTAACCTAACATAGCCTAACCAGACCTAACCTAGCGTAACCTAACTTAGCCTAACTCAGTGGAATGACTTGGGAATGAATGGGCTTTGGCTCAGAATCTACGTATTGTAATGCGCTTTGTATCATTACGTGTTATTTCCCCAGAATTTGTGTCATAAATGCAGTGCACACTCTTACTCCCTCTCATAAAATTTTCATCCTTTGTTAACTGGCACTTTCCTTCAGTTGTCTCATCCCTTCACCAAGACCCTGATTTACTTTCTTAGCTGGTAGGTGGTGAGAACCATCATCCACTCATTTGATGTAGTGCCAAATGCTTCTTCCCTCACCTTTATATTTTATTTTATTTTTTATTTCTTTCCTGTGTCTGCCCTCCTCTCCTCCTATTTCCATCATCCATTCACTTGTTGTAGTGCTGCCTAAGTCTTCCTTTGCCTTTATCATTCTTTTTCTATGTCTGCTCTCCTCTCTTCCTATTTCCATCATCCATTCACTTGATGTAGCACTGGCTACTTCTTCCCTCAGCTTCATTGTTGTTTTTCTGTGTCTGTCCTCCTCTCTCCCTATTTCTCTCATCATTCCTGGCACTGTTTGTTACTCTTTCCATTCCAGGTGGCTTAACATTGAATGACAAGGCTAATGGTTTCCTGTAAGCAGAAAACCATATACAGCACTGGGTGGTAACCACATAACCAACCCATATGTGTTCCCTACGTGTCAGCAAGCGGGTTGGTGGTGGGTTAGTGCCCCTCCCCGTAAAGCTAAAAACTCAAGCATGAATGACCACCCCTTATAGGATTATGGCGTCTGGCTGGAGATAGATAGACATGAAACAACTAACTCAATGACAAACGGTCACCCCTTACCAGATTATGGCATCTGATAGAGGTAGATGGATAGTGCTGTTTTGGCACTTGGTTACCCAGGAAGGTTTAGACTGGGAGTCATTCCATGTCAGGTGGATCAGTGGTCCCCACCTCATCATCTCAGATTTTGCTCAGATATTGAACAGAGGTTCCCTTATACCTAAAATGAAGCTTCATGAAGTTTGAATTTCATATCTATTGTGGCTGTGGCAGCTGGACTGCAACAAAAGTGGGTCCTTTGTCAGTGACAAGAAACACCAAATTATTTTTCCCACTTTGAAGTGCTTGTCATTCCACACTGCAAGGCCTGACTGTCCTCAAAATTTGGTTTGTGAATCATTTTTTTTGTGTAGATTCAGAAAATCTGGTCCCCAGGTCTCTAGAATGTATGGATTTTTCACTAAAAATTTACCAAAGTGGCAAAAAAAAAAAAAAAAAAGGTTTACGGTATTCCAATTTGACACTCAGGGATTTGTATATGTGGTTAACCCAGCAGGCTCATACTTTAAAGAGTGAAACTACCACTAATGTACTACTGAATGCTTCAAACCTGTCCTCTCTACCTCCTCTACTTCCTGAGATATGCAGCCTTAAAAATGGGTGAAATGTTACAGGAATAATGACGTAAAATCTTTAGAGCCCAGGATGGCTGTGTTCACAAAGCTGCACCAATTTTTTACCAAAACCAGTGGAAATGGCATGTCCTGAAATTTTCAGAACTGAATTTGGTATTGGTGTCTTGCGTGGTTTTTGGTTTGTGGTTAAGTTTTATGTGTGTGTGTGTGTGTGTTGTAACAGACTTGAGTTAAGTGTGATTTTTGATGTCATATATTGTGAACTCATGACCAGGTTTGTTTAGCACAGGTTATTACAAGATAAAATATCAAATCCTGTGCAAGAAAGGCCAAGGGCAATACAAAATTATTATTATGACCAACAAATACTCAACACCAAAACAACTTCTCACTGTAAGATTACAAAATCAAACATGATGACATTTGGCTGAACCTATTAAGTAAACCACTGTGTCTGACTCAAGCAAAAATAAACACTGAAACAAACAATAAAGTAGGAAAATAAACAGATTCAGGACTGGATGTGTAGCCGAGTGGGTCTTGTTCCCCACTGCACCACCGCGGCCAAGCCCAGCCCAAGGAATTTCCAATGAGGTGGTGTCTCATCCTGGGAGTGGAGTGCGCTGATTGACCCGCACGGGCTGGCTTCATCGTGGCACCAGAGTTTGCCGGCAGACAGTATGGGATATTAAATATAATGATTTGTAATGATGTGGTTGTATATTCAACTAGTTGGCTACCCTGCCAAGAGGCTAGCCACGCACTGAGGCCGCCAGTCACACGCGCACCAGCACCATCTCCCACACGCACGCATGTGCACAGACATTCAACGTTAGAAAAGATTTCATGTTTGTGGGTTATCAGTGTGCTTTGCGTCAGTCCGAGACATTGGCTGCAGAGCAGACAATGCACACAGCCATGGGTAAGGGGCAAAAGAAACCTACAGTGGCAACAGAGGAGGACCAGCCCCCTCCCATGTTGCCAAGGGTGGAGAAGGACTCCCCACATTTTCAAGCAGCCTCCCCTCCACAGGCAACAGTTGATACTGCAGCTCTTTTGTGTTGGATGGAGGAGCGAAGGGCAGCACAGAAGCTAGCACGTCATGCAGAGGAAGAGGAGCACCGTCGAGAGGATGAACTGCGGCGTGCAGCAGACGAAGCGGCACATTTTCCAGCCCTCATTTCACAGCTGTGCCCCCTACACTCCAGCACCTCTCCACCCTTACTGTGCCCGCTACCAGCCATTTCAGCTCACCCAGTCGCACACCACGCCCACATCCACCAGCACTCCTTCCACATGTATCCTTTCAAAATTTCACAGAATGGAGATGGAAGTTGGTGGACTATTCTACTATGGTTGACCTCCCAAACTTGCCACTCAGGAAACAACTGATACAGTTACATATGTGCCTCTCTCTTGAGACCTAAAACGTGTTAAAGCACAAGCTACAGGTGCCACCAGGTGACACTATCTATCTATCTATTGCCTGACGCCATAATCCCGTAAGAAGTGGCCATTTGACTTTGAGTTTTTGTTTTACGGGGAGGGGCACTGACCCTCCACAAACCCACTTGTTGATACGTAGGGAGCACGTATGGGCCACCTCCATAACCACCCTATCCAGCCACTCCTCAATCCCAGGCTTTCTCATTGCCCACTTCACCACCTCTCTAGGGACTTTGTCAAAGGTCTTCTCCAAATCAACAAAAGCAAAGTTCAGTTCCCTTTTCTTTCCTACATATTGTACCTGAAGCTGTTGAACAATGAATATGGCATCAGTGGTCCCCCTACCTGGCATAAACCCAAACTGCATCTCATCAATATTCATTCTTTCTCTAATCATACCTTCCAGAACTCTCTCCATTACTTTCATTATCTGATCTAAGAGCTTTATACCTCTATAATTTCCCCTTTCCAGGGCATCACCCTTCCCTTTGTACACATTTACAATTACACTCTTCAGCCAATCATCTGGGGCAACACACTCATATATAATCATATTGATCAGGTCAGTGACTAACCTCTTTCCTATATCTCCTAAGGCTTTCAGCATTTCAGTAGTCAACCCAGACACACCTGCTGCCTTCCCCACCTGCATCCTGCCTATTGCCTCAATCACAGTAGCAGCGTCAATCAAAGGCCAAGGGCCAAACACTGGACCTGCTGGCTCCAAACCTTCCCTGTCCCACTCAAGCTCCTCATTCAACAACCGGCTATAATGTTCTCTCCATGCAACTTTAATATCCTCACTGTTCACCACTACCCTTCCTTCATCATTCTTCACACGCTGCTCACCTATAATATCCCAGTTCTCCCTCTTTACATGATTTGCTACTTTAAATATCATATTGTTCCTTTCCACACAATTTAGGTTATTAGGTAAAAGTCTCTGTGACTCAGACTTTGCCCTGTATACCTCTCTTCTAGCCTATGCTTGGCAGCCAAGCATTCCTCTTTGTTATCACCCTTCTTCCATTCCCAGTGAAGCCTTCTCTACTCCTTAACTGCAGCTTCTATGCCCTCATCCCATCACCAAGTTACTTTATGTCTTGGTGGGGCTCTATACTGTTCATTAAGGCCTCTGTCAACAGCTGCCTGTTCAGCCACCACTCTCCTCATCTCTCTGTAGAAAGCATCCCTAACTGCTTGGTTTTCCAGCTTCCACATTTTCCTTCTAGGTGCATAAGTCCTCTTTTTCATCAGTCACTCTTTAAGCACCATGTCACATATCAGTAATTTGTGGTGCTGCACACACTCCTTGCTTCCTATATCTTTAACATCCCTCACTAACCTCCCATCAGCCCTCCTGACCAGGAAATAGTCTATCTGGCTGCAATATCCCTCAGACTTGTATGTAATCAACCTACTGTATTTTCCTAAAATGTGTGTTGCACACAATTATGTTTATTGCCTCCCGAAACTCAAGTATCCTTTCCCCTTCCTCATTTCTTGTACTGTATGCACATCACCCATGTTCTCCTTCATGTCCTTGGGCTGCTTCACCTACATGACCATTTAAGTCCTCTCCCAAAACCACTATCTCATCATCTCCCATACCACCTACTACACATATTGTCATTCCAAAATCTATCCTTCTCTACCTCATCCAAACCTGTTTGTCAAGCATATGCCGATATAATTGCAAACATCATTCCACCAAACAAAATTTTCACTACTAATATCTTATCACTTACTCTCATAACATTTGTAACATATTCCACCCATTTCTCTGCAATCAACACACCCACATCCCCATATCTGTCTGTCCCCTCCTGCCAGAACAGCTTATAATTGCAGTCCTTCCCAGCAAGCTTTCTTGCTGATCCACCCCAGTACCGGACATCCTGCAAACATCCACATCCACCCACCTACTGAATGCCTCAACCACTTCTCCCACTCTACCCCTTCAAACTTCCTACCTTCCATGAACCCACTCTCATCCCCCTGAGTGATTTAATGTCCTCAGGCTTGTTGTGAAACTCATTCTTGTACCTGGTCATACGCGGTAATAGTAAAGGGGGGGGTAAACATTCCACAGGCCCCACCCACTGCACAGTCCCAGGTCCAGGCAATGGATCTGGGACCCCTAGCCCACCAGCCTTGCCAGTGGCTGTGGTAGTGGCCTCGGGGCAGCCTGCCAGGACAGCCACGGGTCATCCTTCAAGCGCACCTTGCCACTGTAGCTGCCCTGCCATTATGCACTCACTGACAGGGCAGCCTCCTGGGGCGCTACTCCCAGGTTTGGGCCCCTCTCTGTTGAGCGGAAGTGGCAGCCTGGGAATTGCAATGCCCTGTACCCTCTAGCACAGGTTCGAGCCCCATCTTGCCCCGGACCCACAATCTATGATGGCGGAACCCCTGTCCCGCATCCCCCGAAAAGTCCGCCACGAAGTTTTCTGGCCGCATGCCCTTGCTGACGTCAACCCCTGTAACGTAATGGGGTATGTTGTGTGATATGTAAAGTGCATGTGGTGTATACTGCATAAGATAATTAGAGGAAATGTTTAGGAGAGTATGCTGGTCTACTCTCCATGTTAGTGTCACACTGAAAAGGTCATCAAAGAGGCATGGTTAGGTAGCTAGTGAAACAGAAGCTCCAGCACTCCCCGTCACCAGCATTCCCATTCCCCTCAGGAATAGGGGGGTGTAAGTTGGGAGGAGAGCAATGAAGTGGCAGGGGACAGAGTGACATGGAGGCGCTTTGTTTATGGCCACCCCTTATGGGATTAAGGCATCTGGCTATAGATAGATTTGTAAAGTGATCATACAGAAGGAGAGAGGTGGGAAAGGATCACTGTTATTGTTAGAGGTATGGAAGGAAGCTTGGATAAGTGAAACTATGGCAGTAAGTCAAATTTTGCTTTAAACTCATTTAAGTTTTTAGACCAGACGATCTCTTTGTCCAGGCTGTTCCACAGTTCTGTGCATCTGTAAGGAAAGCTGTAGGAACTAGGCAAACCACACTTACCGGCATCACAACATAAACTGCCAAGGTTCCCGGTTGCATACCACAGGAACCTTCCGATGACGTCATCACTCGTGACTTAGCAGGTGTGTGCGTGCGCACACACACTAACACTCTCGTCCTCTCTTCTTAATTTGACAGAAGATTCCAAGGACGAAGCTGGATGGTCTATTTGCATCTGATACACACTATGTATCCAATACATAGACTTTTGTGTGAGTACCATCAACACCTGATACGCACTATGTATCCAATACATACACTTTTGTTTAATTACTATCAAGACCCAGTCTGTGGCCACATACAGATATATGATGTCTCTTGAAGTATTATAAACTTTCTAGTCTCGGCTGACTGCTGCACGCAGCCGCTCGGTCGAGGCACCTTTCTTGGTGAGACAATCAGCCAGTTGTTGTGATGTATCCACCCAAGATACTTCATCAATCTCCCCTCGCTCCAACATGTCTTGTAATACAGCAATATCAATGCGCAATCTCCTGTCTTCTACGCTCTTACAGGAGTAAAGGGCATCCACCAGACTCTTGTTGTCGACGAAACACTTTATTTTGATCTTTCCACATCCAGAAACCTCATGCAATATATACAGCAGTCTCAGCAAATTCAGGCAGTGCCAGTGCCTCAGCAGATAAGGTAGATTTGATGACCCTCCTGATCTTTCTTGTCTGCCAGAATATAGGACATCTTGCCTCACTAGCATCTCGTAGGAAGATCACAAAACTTCCCTGAGACCCATTGCCTACAAGGTTGGCAAATGAGGCATCCGAAAAGCACTCTATATGACAGTCCTCGATCGGCCCCATTCTTGGAATGTATAGCTTCATGTTGTCAGTCTTCACCCTTGAGATCACCTTATTGAGTCTAAGCAAATCCGCTACGGTAGCTCGGTTGCTATTCACACTCAACTCACACACATCAAAGGCAATATCTGGCTGAGTGTGTGTGGCAGTCCAATTGAGTTGCCCAATTAATGCTCGGTACTCCATTTTCTCAGACTCGGAAAGCTCCCCTGAATTTACTGCTGCACGATGTTTACTCAGCGTGACTGGTTTCAGAGATGAAGCATACTGGAATTGGTCGAGCATTATGCTGCCATCGATGTTGGAGATGACATTGAGACCAACATATTTGAAGGCTTTTGATTCTGAACTGCCGATGAGGAATATTTGACTCAAACGATTTATCACTTGCAGTTCGAACTCAGGTGTACCAGCCCAAAGGAAGTCGTCGACATAGATGCATACAATGCCTTCGACTTTGCTACCATTGCTCCAAGAGAACAGCCCTGAATCCAGTGATGACACTTTAGCTCCGAGACTCAACAACTGATCTTTTACGCGCAGATACCAATGCCTAGCAGCATCACAAAGGCCGTAAACAGTTTTCTTTAGTCTCCATAACTTACCATTTTGCATATTCAGGCGGAGGACGTAAATGAACAACTCTCTCAATGTCGTTACCTTGCAAGTAGGCAGCTTTCACGTCCATAGTGTGGCAATCCCACTGGTTGGTGGAGGCCAAAGAAAGTGCCAAACGCACTGCTTTCTTTGAACAAGTAGGCGAGTCTTTTCGGAGATCCACTGTATCTTCCTCAAATCCTCTGGCGACTAAGTGGGCCTTAACAATAGGCTTTCCATTTTTCAGTTTTTCTGTCACAACCCATCAAATGGTTATGGCACCTTGCCCAACATCATCTACTTCCTCATACACATCATTATTCTGCCAATTTGTAATTTCATTTTCCTTAGCACATAATACGGCCTCAGAGTTGAAAAGAACAAGCATTTCTGCGTCATCATCAACCACTTCCCATTCGCTAAGATCCTTCTCCAAATCTATCCAGTCAATGCTGCCATCAGAGTCCCTCTTCAAATTATAGCAGTGTTTGTACTTTCCAGTGGCTTTACCTGCCCGACTTATAATCCTTCCAGACACCAACTCTCCACTTTCTGAATGTATTCCCTTTATACGTTGACCAACAGAAACTTTGGGAAGCTGATTAATTGGAACAGAAACTGTGGGAGGCTCATCGATTGGGACCACACCATCTTCCGACTCATCATCTGGTGGATAGCCATTCGACACTTGCGTAGGATCGTCATTGGGCTTCTCCTGGACAACATTGTTCTTCTCATCACTGCTGACACCACTTTCAACTGCAGTATCTTGCTCTGGCGCTTGCGCTAGACGACATACATGCACTCGCACGTATACACCGCCGTGTCTCACCAGAATTTGTTTCCCATCTCTGCCTATTACAATTCCGGGACGGTGCCACTCATGACTGTCATTTCTTTTGTAGAAGACTTCATCTCCATTCCGGATGTCGTTTAGGTCACTCGAACATACGTTGTGCCGCAGAGCCCTAGCCAAACGTTCATCTGATTCGGTCTTTATAAACTCTTGTCTAGCTAAATGAAGAGCGTTCAAGTTGTCTCTCACAATTTTCGATGGTGATGAAGGTTCCAAGGCTGGAGGATCATTTGCGTACACATTAGGCAGACCAGGGTTTTGACCAAAAACAAGTTGGTTAGGAGAAAAGCCTGAGTAGTTGATGAGAGCATTTCTTGCCGATACTGCCCATGCCAAGGCCACATCCAATTCACACTGGCTATCAGCCATTATCTTCCTAACAATGTCATCAATGACTGCATTTTGACGCTCACAGACTCCGTTGCTCCAAGGACTCTCTGCAGACGTTGTCATGATCTTGATATTGAATGCCTCTCCCAATGCCCGCATTTCCGCATTGTTGAATTCACAGCCATTGTCTGTTAGAATTTTTCTGGGTGTGCCAAACACAACAATCCAGCTCTGAAATATTCCTTTGATAATGGTGGGCGCACACTTATCCGCGATTACTATCGCATTACAATACCTGGTCGCCAAATCAACAAGGACTAAGAAATAATGCCTTCCCCAAGCTTTTAAATCCATGGCTATGGCTTCGTTAAACTTAGACGCCATGGGCAAACTGACTACGGGTCAGGGCTTGGCTTTCTTAAATCTGCAACAGACTGTACAAGCATCAGATACAGCCTTGACAGCCTGTTCCAGTTTTGAACTTTTAATTCCCGCATCTGTGATCAGTTTAATTAGTTTTGCTGATGTTGGTTGTCCAAATTGCCTGTGAAGCTTCAAAGCGGTTTTTTCTACATCATCCCCACGAGATGCCAACATGATTGTTTCACAAAATTCACGATCTAGTCATAAGGAAATTGGAAGTAAGTAATGGCCTGAAGATGAGGACTTTAAATCAATGATAGTTCCACAAATTTTGACCTGGTCAGTTCCAAGGTTAATCAACATTTTTGCTTTTTTCATGGAACGTTTACTCAACAGCAAGGGAATATTGCAGTCCACAACATCAGTCACGATGGTTGCATGCATATTTCCAATGTAGCAGGGCAGAGTAACACATTTGAGGGAAGAAACTGTGACACCATCAGCAAAAGTAAACGTTGAGGATGACGCTTCTTCTCTTATAGCATCATGTTCGTAATCAGTGAGCTCACTTAGATAGCAATTGATCCATTCAACTCCACATATAGTTGTAGAACACCCTGTGTCTAGAAGAGCACATCCCTTAGATTCTTCTACTAGAGTCTGACTTACCTCTACTAGAGGCATCATCCGCATAGCCCATAAATAACGACAGATGCACTGTTTCAGAATTCTCTTCTCGGCTGCCGTCGTTTTCGTATGCATCCGGACAGTCACGTGCCCAATGAAATCTAGAATCACGTACGAAACACCTCGATACCTTTCCGTCAGACCCAAGTGGGTTCTGCCTCCTGCCAGTGGATGAGCGTTGGGAAATTCTAGCAGATACGGTTGAACATCGGCCACTACCACCACCCCGCAACATTCTCCATCCTCGTCGAGTACCTCTAGCATAAAGCGTTTCCTCACCCTCAACTTCGTCACTCCAAAATACTGGTTGGTCTTTCACCTCCCGGGCTGACATCGATGCCTCGTTCTGCCTGCCAATTTCACCAGCAAAAATACGATTCAGGGCAGATTTCATATTTTCGTATGTCACCTCAGTTATCGCGGACATTACTAGTTGTCGCTCACCGTCCGAAAGTTTGCATGCAGCTAAGAGCATAAAAGCCATCACAGAATTTGGCAGTTTCATGTCCTGCTTTGTAAATTTGAAATAAACGTGCTCAAATTCTGTCACGAACTCATGAATGTTCATATTACCGGCTCTTCTGAAGTTGTACAACTCATAAAATGATGCAAACTGTCGACGTCCTTTGTCCACGAGAAATAAACCGTCTAATTTTTTCAGCAGGGTCTGAACACCATCCTTCTGCTTCAGAACATCTGTATCAATCTGCAAAGATGCCACCCTCGCTCTTCCAGACAATGACAGGTGAATAGCTAAAGCTTGTTTTTCTGCTGCTAGGTCCGTTAGTTCGCACCAAATGCCAATGTCTTTTTTCCAGCTCTCATATGCAAAATCTTTTTCAAGTTTTGGAGGCCACTTGGTCGAACACGACGCCATTCTCGCAACCACGCTCTGCTACCAGTGTAGAAACTAGGCAAACCACACTCAACGGCCTCACAACATAAACTGCCAAGGTTCCTGGTTGCATACCACAGGAACCTTCCGATGACGTCATTACTTGTGACTTTAGCAGGTGTGTGCGTGCGCACACACACTAACAAAAGGTATATTTCTTGATGCCCTTCAAGCAGCGTGGCTTCTTTAGTTTCAGTCCGTGTCCTCTTATTACCCTCTCATTCGACACAAACAGATTTTCTCTGTCAGTTTTATCTACTCCCATCATGGTCCTGAACACTGCAGTCATGTCACCCCTCTCTCTCTCCTTTCCTCTAAGGAAGGCAAATCCAGCCTTTCCAGCCTCTCTCTGTACAACAAATCTGCCAGACTGGGGACCATCTTGGTTGCTGTTCTTTGTATTCTCTCAATCTTGTTTATATGTTTCTTTTTGTGTGGGGACCACACTACTGCTGCATATTTTAACCTGGGGCGGATCATGGCCACTATCAATTTTTTTCATCATCTCCTCATTCATGTAATGAAATGCCACTCTTATATTGGTCAAGAGTTTATATGTCTCTAACTATCTTGTTAATGTGTTTTTCAGGTGACAAACTATCCTGGACCAGCACTCCCAAATCTTTCTCTTCTCTCGCTTTTGTAATTGGTTCATTACCCATCCAATAATTCAGTGATGGTCTCTTGGTGCTTTTACCCATTTCCAATATTTTACATTTTCTTGTGTTGAATTTCATTTCCCACATCCGGCTCCAATCATGTATCCTATCCAGATCCTCCTGAAGCATTTTACAGTCCTCTTCAATGTCCACCTTCCTCAAGATCTTTGCATCAAACAGACATGCATAACTGTTCACTCCATCTAGCATATCATTTACGTAAATCAGGATCATTACTGGCGCTAACACCGAGCCCTGTGGGACACCACTTGTTACTTCTCTCCATCCAGACATCCTGTCTTTTATTACTGTCCTCATTTGTCTGTCTCTCAGAAAGTCTCTCATCCATTCCAGGAGGTTACCCTTCAGTCCTCCCATGTGCTCCAAATTTCCACATTAGTTGCTTATGGGGTATCTTGCCAAAGGGTTTCTCCAACTCTTAATACACACATTCCACCCAACTGTCTCTCTCCTGTAGCACCTCAGTCGCTCTTGAGTAAAAGCTCAACAGGTGCAAACATCCGACCTTCCACTTCTGAATCCAAACTGACTTTTAGCCAAAATGTTCATCTCCTCCAGATATTTTATCCATCTGTCTTTCAGGATTCTCTCACACAATTCTGTGACTGTGCTGGTCAGGGACACTAGTCTGTAATTCAGGGGTTCTTCCTTGTTTCCTCCCTTATAAATTGGTACCACATTTGCCCTCTTCCATTCCCGAGGCACTTTCCCTTCTTCCAGAGAACACACAATTAAACTGTGAATTTTATCTGCCAATTGTTCTCTGCATTCTTTCAGTACCCAATTAGAGATTCCATCCGGTCCTGGGGCTTTCCTTACATATTGAGTTTCCAATAATTTATACACTGGAAACGTTTGTTTATTATTTCAGCTTGCATTACCTTACACCTCTCACATCAGATCTAGTTATCTTTTTCACCAGTCGCTCTTTATCCATTCTCTCCATATGCCCAAACCATCGCAACACCCTCTGCTCAACTCGATCAGCCATCTCCCAAACAGTACCAGTTCTCCTTCGCACTTCTTCATTTCTCACTCAGTCCATACGCATCATTCCACACATACTCCTCAGACACCTCATCTCCATTACATTCAAACCTTTCCTCTCTGCTGTACCCATATTCCATGTTTCAGCCCCATATAATGCAGTCGGTACCACAGTACCCTCATACAGCCTTCTCTTTACATCCATTCAAAGCAAACGACATCTAAACACTTTTTTCATTCCTCCCAGCACCTTTCCAACTTCATTCACTTTGAACTTCACTTCTGCATCTATTCTTCCATCCACAGCAACATGTGACCCTAAATACTTAAAACACTCTACCTCCTCAAGCAACTCACCATTCAAAACTATGTTCATCCTCCTACCATCAACCAACCTCGTACGCTTCATCACTTTACTTTTATTCTCATTTATTTTCAATTTCCTCCTTCCACACACCCTTCCAAACACCTCTACCAACTGTCTCAATCTCTCCTCTGAATCAGGCACCAGTGCAGTATCATCCACAAACAGCAGCTGCTTCAGATTCCACTCTCTACCATTCCACTCTCTACCCCCCCCTGTGGCGGGGGGGGACACAGTCTGGCCGCACTATGGGGTGGTACTACTACTCTGCGACCAGGTTGTGTTAGGAAGAATTCCGCCACCGTATTCCCTGCGTGTCGTAAAAGGCGACTAAAAGGGGCAGGGTGAGGGGACTAGGGACCCCCTCCTGTTTTATGGTTCCTAAAAAGAGACAGGGCAAAGAAAGGGATGGGGGATTGAGTTATCCCCGTATGCTGAAGGTTGGGTCTATGAAGAACATTAATACATAGCGAAATACCAAAGCTCCCCATCCACCTTATCTGGGCAAGACACCCACCCCAGGAGGAGATGCGGATATGAGCGGCGTGGACTCAGTACAAGATGGGCGCACCTATGTCTCTCCCGCACGCCCCTCTCGTGCTCAGGTAACTCTCCACTGAGGTTACAGTCATGGCAAATTACACCTCCGCCAGACCAGCCATCACCAGGTTCAGGGTGGGTGCTGTCTGGGGCTAATTCTTTAGCCCCAGACAGCACCCCAGAGTCAGCCACCCACCACCCACTTGCTGCTTCCCTCACTCAGCCACACTGGGTGACGGCCACCTTGCCACCCGCGCTATAAATGGAGGTCAAGTGACGGCCACCTTGCCGCACACGGGGATGAGATGGACACTAGCCGCCCTCGCTTTAACTCCACAAAAGGAAACGGTGACGGCCACCTTGCCACACCTGGGAGACGGCCATCTTGCCACTCCACTAAATGAACTAAAAGAAAGGGCCATGGCAAGTGACCAGCAGTGGCAGAGCTGTAGCCACAATTGCACCCAAGATCATCCCGGAGTTAACATGGGCAGAATTCACCAAACTTACGAATCAGGCAGTCATCCCCTCACTAGGGAAAGTCGTAGCACTAGCACAGCTTGACTCCCTCACCTACGGCGGAAACCTCGATGACACACTCGTCCAGGCCCGGCGACTCGTCACCACCGCATACTCGGGATGCAACAAGGAAACCCGGGAGCAACATGTTTTTAATTCCCTGGTCAGGATTCTCCCCAGCGCTGTCGGGGAGCACTTCACAATCCACGACCCCACGGGAGACTTGGATCAAGATATCCAGCTTGTACGTCGCCTCCAGGCTGCCCGTACTACCCTACAGCAGATTGGCGGTGTACGCAGATTCCCCCCACAAAAACCAGCGCCAACACGCCCTTCTCGCCCACCTCCAGTCCAGCCAAGCCCTCCACCAACGCCCTCCAACCCCAAGGCCCATCCCTCACACAAGTGTCCTGACACAAGAGATACCAGTTGGATTTCCATCAACCCATGGGAGTTCACCGCATGTAGCAACAAGTGCCCCCTCCACCACATCAGGGAACAACTGAAAGCAGCTCGGAGGAAATCCATCACGCACGGACGCTGTAAAATTTCGGTCCTAGAGGATGAGGGCACCGAGGATGACGCTGCCACAGACAACCAACTAGATCCCGGGGGAACGGAGCCCGAGGACGACGATACACTGCAACAGATGGATTTTTAGGGCCGCCCCCTCACCTCCCCACGGTGACGAGGGCCACCTCACAGAGATACCGCCCCCCCAGTCTACAACAAGGTGAGACTGAATGGGGTAAAGGCAAGGCTGCTAGTTGTTACGGGAGCGGCTAGAGATCCTCCCTATACAGTCATTTCTACTCCCGTCACCGTTCGACCCTCAGCCCGCTTTTCCCCACCTCAGCTCATCTTGTGGATAAGGGGGACCGCCCCCTGCCCATACATGGGGAAACGCATGCCCTGCGCACAGACACGCACCAAAACGTCTCTGCACTACACCCCTTCATCATTTTTTACTCTACTTGTCGGGCGTGCAACGGATACCTGGGGCTGGATCTTCTTGAAAAGCTCCGGACAAGCATCGACTGCCACGGGCGGCGACTCCAGTTTAACAAACCTCCGGACTCCAGCCCCCAGCCCATCTGCACATGCACGCCAATCCCCCTGCCGGGGGGGGGGGTCCCTGACCCCTTGTTCTTGTCCCCCCTGCCCTCACCTTCCCCACTACCATCGCCTCCACCCTCACTGTCCCTCCTCATCACATGGACTAACATTAAAATTTCTTCAGCTGATGTATTTTCTGCCATCACTGGCCTCAATACTAACAAGGCATTTGGACCAGATGGAGTCCCTCCTGTTGTCCTCAAAAACTGTGCTTCTGTGCTTACACCCTGCCTAGGTAAACTCTTTCGCCTATGTCTGTCAACTTGTACCTTTCCTTCTTGCTGGAAGTTTGCTCTCATTCAGCCAGTCCCAAAGAAGGGTGACCATTCCCAACCCTCTAACTATCGTCCAATTGCTTTAACATCCTGTGTCTCAAAAGTTTTCGAGTCAGTTCTTAACAGGAAAATCTTATAGCATCTTTCCTGTCACAACCTTCTTTCTGATCGTAAGTATGGATTCCATCAGGGACAATCCACTGGTGATCTTCTCACCTACCTTTCAGACTCCTGGTCGTCGTCCTTTCGGGACTTTGGCGAAAGCTTTGCCATTGCACTTGACATCTCAAAGGCTTTTGATCGAGTCTGGCATAAATCTTTAATTTCTAAACTGCCCTCCTATGGTTTCTATCCTTCTATCTGTGCCTTCATCTCTAGCTTCCTTTCTGGTCGTTCTATAGCCGCTGTTGTAGATGGCCATCGTTCTCCTAGACCTATCAACAGTGGTGTTCCTCAGGGCTCTGTCCTATCACCAACTTTCTTCCTCTTATTCATCAATGACCTTCTAAGCTGTACATCTAACCTACCCACTCATATGCTGATGATTCCACCCTTCACCTTTCCATTCAGTTTCTGCAATGTCCATCTCAGCAGTTTCTGCAATGTCCATCTCAGCAGTTACTTCAACACAAAAGGGATGAGGCTGTGGCACACATGATGTCTAGCTTGGCTCGTATATCTGATTGGGGTAAAAATAATCTTGTTATTTTTAATGCATCAAAAACTCAGTTCTTACACTTATCAACCCGAATTACCCACTAATGTTTAATAATGTCCAGCTCACTCCTGCATCATCCTTTAACATGGTTGGGGTTTCATTCTCCTGGGATTTGTCTTGGAAAGAACATATTACATCTCTTGTGAAATCTGCTTCCAAGAGATTAGGTGTGCTAAGCCGATTCCAAACTTTCTTTACCCCTGCACGGTTGTTGACCTTGTACACGGGTTTTATTCGCCTGTGTATGGAGTACAACTCTCATGTGTGGGGAGGCTCCCCACATGCAGCTCTTCTCAATAGGGTGGAGTCAAAGGCTTTTCGTCTCATTAACTCTCCTCCTCTTACTGATTCCCTTCAACCTTTGTCTCTTCTCACTTCTATCGCTACTTCAACAGTCACTGTTCCTCTGAACTGTCTGCTTGCATCCCTCCACCTCTACGACGGGCACGTAGTATCCGTCTAGCAACAAACTCTCATCCCTTTTCTGTCCAACTCTCTAATGCAAGACTTATCCGTTACTCCCAGTCCTGCATTTATGCAACTGGTCAACTCTGGAACTGTCTTCCTCTGTCTGTTCCCTACTTCCTATGATCTCCAGTCTTTCAAACAGTGTGTCCAGGCATCTCGAAATCAATAGATCTTGAATTTGGCTCTCTTTTGTATTGTTTTTGTTTTTTCTCGGAATGAACAGTATGCGGGCTCTTGGCCTTTGGTTCGTTCTTCCTTGCATATATAAAATAAAAAAAAAATAAAAAAAAACTATTGCAACTTAACAGGCTGTCAGGAACCCCCATTCTTTTCTCCCCCTGCTTACTCCCTGGGGCCTTTTCCTCCTGCCTACTCCCCCCATTCACCTGCCTCCTCCCCTCCACCTGCCTCCTCCCCTCCACCTGCCTCCTCCCCTCCACCTGCCTCCTCCCCTCCACCTGCCTCCCCCCATCCCTATACAGTGCACATCGCTAACCTCTCCACCACCCACCTTACCCAACCAAAGGGGCTGGTCGTGGGGGAAATGAAGGAGGCTGAGCCCCGCACACCCCCTCGTGCCCCCGCCCCGCTCCCCCCTTTCCCCCCCATCTCTCTCCCCACCAAACAGACAGCCTACGCCACCTGCTCCTGGACTTTCAGGACCTATTTGCATCAGGACCATCTGATATAGGCCACACCACTGTCCTGACCCACAAGATCCACACTGAGGGACCACCAATTTCCCAACAATCTCGATGAAAAAAAACCACCAAACGAGCTGAGGAGGACCGGCAGGTCCAGGAAATGTTAGTTGCTGGTGTCATCTCACCCTCCACCAGCCCACAGTCCTTCCCCATCGTGCTAGTGAAAAAGGAAGACGGGTCACTGAGATTCTGTGTGGACTACCGACGCCTCAACAATGTTACCATCAAGGATGCCACACCCCTGCCCCGAATAGATGACTCCCTCAACTCCTTGTATGGAGCATCATGGTTTTCCATCTTGGACCTCCAGTCAGGGTATTGGCAGGTTCCAGTACACCCCACCGAGAGACATAACTGCCTTCTCCACCAGCAGTGGGAGACATTACGAGTTTAACGTCCTGCCCTTCAGACTGTGCAACATCCCTGCCACTTTCTCGTGTCTTATGGAGTCCATCCTTAGTGGCCTCACGTGGGAGACTTGCCTTGCCTACTTAGACGATGTCATCGTCTTTAGCAGGACCTGGGCTGACCACCTCCACCGCCTCAAGAAAGTCTTCCAACGGATCAGGCAAGGCAAGTTAAAACTTAAACCATCCAAGTGCGTCCTGGCGGCACGCTTCGTTGCCTTCCTAGGACACATTATCTCCCAGGAAGGGATTGCCCCCGACCCCGACAAGCTCCGTGCCATCGCGGACCTCCCACTACCAAAGGACGTAACAGAAGTCCGAGCTTTCCTGGGACTAACCTTCTAGTACCGGAGGTTTGTAAAGGGCTTCGCTGACATCGCCAAGTCCCTCCACATCCTGATTAAAAAGAGAGAGCCTTTTACATGGACAGAGGACAGAGTTACCACCTTCAACACCTTGATGAATAAATTTATCACAGGCCCTGTCGTTGCCTTCCCCAATAACAACCTGCCGATTCGCCTATACAGGGATGTGTCACTCATCACAAACGGTGCCGTCCTAGCACAAGTATAAGAAGGACGGGAGCACATTATCACATGTGCCAGCAGAACCCTCCGTCAGGCTGAAAAGAACTACGCTGCCACCAGGCGAGAGTGCCTGGGAATAATCTGGGCCCTGGAGCACTTCCGGGCCTACCTGTCTGGCACTAAAGTCACCATCATCACCAACCATCAGTCGCTTCAATGGCTCCGACAATCAAACACCCAAAATGCGCAACTCTTCAGATGGAGGGAGACCTTAGAAGATTTCCACTACAAAATCTCCTATCACCCCGGAAAACTCCACACGAACGCCGACGCCCTGTCCCGGCTCCCTCTACAAACCATCCACCCCTCATCCGAACTGGTCCAACAGTGGCAAGATAGTAACAGACCAGACTGGATTCCAGCCTACGTCTTTTCTTAACTCAGCCAACAAGGCGATCACCTCTTCACACAAACGGGCCACATCATACTCTACCCCGAAACTGCCCTGGACACCTTGACCCGTTTCCATTCTATCAGCAGGATACACCAGTGCACAGAAAAATACTACATGTGTTTCAAGACATCTACTGGACAGCACAACCCTCCAAATTGGCCCAACAAGTGGTTCAAGCCAGGACCCACCTATACCAGGTCAGCCAGCCAGGTGACGAGAATAAGCCCGTCTCGCGCAGGTTGGCTTAGTGATGTCAGCATCGCCTCTCCTCTCAGAGAAGGGAGTTCCAGGTTCCCCATGCTCTCACTTCTCTTTGATCAGCTGTTGTTACTATCACTTCTTATTTTTTTTATATAAAACATAAGGCTGATAAAACAAGTTATTATTTAGCGTATAAAATTAACAGTTTATTTCTATAAACTGAAAACAAGGAAATGCAGTAAGAGAGTGAGACAGAGTTACAATAAACAGTTAAGATGAAATTAACAGTGTTCATTACTCATGACTCATAAGACAAAGCAATTTACGTAGAAAAATAAAATACACTGTAATATAATCCCAATAAACAATAACTAACCTAAGAATGAAAATATTTGGTCTATTAATAATGTGAGCTTGTACTGGTTAAACACAGCACAGTATTAATGCAGTGGGTCTGTGTTATACTTTATGACATTCTTTTCCTGTTTTCTTAACAGGCTTCTGCAGGATCCTTTTGTTTGTTGAAGGTAATAATTCTTAAATATTTAAATGTCTCATCCTAAAGAATACTGATATTCTTGCAAAAAATTCAACCACATCTGATGGTAAACATATTCCAGTGTTTTCTGTCTCTGAGGAGAGAGTCTTAACACATCTGGGACCTTCCCTCAG
>JAGKTI010015605.1:0-20347 GCA_018397915.1 Birgus latro
TGGTGTAACAGAAACATTGATATTATCCAAATATTCGTTTTTTTTTTAAATAGCCACGAAGGTCGACGTAATTTTAAACTTATTCTGCTGGAGAAAAATAAAATGACGTTTTTAAAGTGTTTCGGTGATCCACACAATGTTTCAAGCTTTTTGTCTTTAAAAACCTAAGGTGCCTACTCTCTTTACTGTCAGTCGACTTCTTGTTATCCTTTATAAATGTGACATTTTCACCCTCGCAATTGTCTTCTTAGTTCTGCATATATCATAATGTGCTTTACAATAAATTTTGAGAACACTTGAGGAAGTTGCATATTCAGCTTTTTCTCCGAGAAATGCGCTTATTCAGCCTTCATTAGATGAAAAGAGAATGGACCTACATCTAAAACGGATGCAATCAGCCGGAACTATTTCATAATTTGCACTAAATCTTGTTCTTCAAGTCACGGCAAAGCTGAAAAAAAAAATCGACAAATCAGTTAATAATCCTGAATTCCGTCTCAGGATGAATCACAGTATTGAGTGATTTTACCTAAGGAAATGTGGTTTATGGTGTAACATAAAACCTTGATATTGTGCATTTATTCGTTTTTTTTTTACGACCACGAGGCGGGACGTAATTTTAAAATGCTTCTGCTAGAGAAAAAACAAAATCGAAGTTTTTAAATTATTTCGGTGAACCTAACAATGTTTCAAGCTTTTTCTTCTTAGAAACCTATGGTGCCAGCTCTCTTTACGTGTCAGTCGACTCCTTGACATCCTTCATAAATGTGACTTTTTCACCCTCACAAGTGTCTTCTTAGTTTTTAATATAATATAAAGTGTTTTTCAATCAACTTTGTGAACACGTGAGGAAGATGCATATTCTGCGTATTCGCCGATAAATACGCTTATTCAGCCATCATTAGATTAAAAGAGAATGGTCCTACCTCAAAAACGTTGCTATCAGCCGGAACTATTTCACAATTTGCACTACTTCTTGTCCTTGAAGTCACGGCTATTGTGAAAAAAAAAAAAAAAACATATTATTTAATAATCCAGAATCCCGTCTCAAGATTGATCACAGTATTGAGTGATTTTACCTAAGGAAATGTTGTTAATTGTGTAACAGAGAGATCGATTTGTCCAAATATTCGTTTTATTTATTTATTTATTCATTTATTTTTTTACGGTGACGAGGCTCGACGTAATTTTAAACTGCTTCCGCTGGGGAAAAAGAAAATCGAAGATATAAATTGATTCGTTAATCCTCACAATGTTTCAAGCTTTTTGTTCTTACAAACCTTACGTGCCAGCTCTCTATACGTGACAGTCTACTTCTTGTTATTCTTCATAAATGTGATTTTCTCACCCTCAAATGTGTCTTCTTAGTTCAAAATATAGTATAATGTGTTTTAGAATCATCTTTGTGAACATTTGAGGAAGTTGCATATTCAGCGTTTTCGCCGAGAAATTTGCTTATTCAACCGTCATTAGATTAAAACAGAATGGACCTACCTCTAAAACGTTTGCTATCAGCCGGAACTATTTCACAATTTGCATTACTTCTTGTCCTTGAATTTACGTCTAAAGGGAAAAAAAAAAACGACAAATCAGTCAATAATCCAGAATTTCATCTCAATAGGAATCACAGTATTGAGAGATTTTACCTAATGAAATGTGGTTTATGGTGTAACAGAAACCCTGATATTATGCAAATATTCGTTTTTTTTTTCTTTTAACAGCCACGAGGCTCGACGTAATTTTAAACAGCTTCTGATGGAGAAAAAAAAAGAAAAAAGATAAATTCGAAGTTTTTAAATTGTTTCGGTGATCCTCACAGTGTTTTAAGCTTTTTGTTCCTGAAAACTATATGTGGCAGCTCTCTTTACGTGTCAGTCGACTTCTTATTATCCTTCATAAAAGTGATATTTTCGCCCTCACACGTGTCTTCCTAGTTCTGAATACAGTGTAATGTGTTTTAGAATGAACTTTGAGAACACTTGAGGAAGTTTCATATTCAGAGTTTTCGCCAAGAAATAAGCTTGTTCAGCCATTATTAGATTTAAAGAGAATGGACCTACTACAAAACGGATCCTATCAGCCGGAACTATTTCTCGATTTCCACTACTTCTAGTCCTTGAAGTAACGGCTAAGGGGGAAAAAAATCGACAAATCAGTTAATAATCCATAATTCCGCGTCAAGAGGAATCAGAGTATTGAGAGACTTTACCTAAGGAAATGTGGTTTATGGTGTAACAGAAACCTTGATATTGTGCAAATATTCGTTTTTTTTTTTTTTTTTTACAGCCACGAGGCTCCAAGTAATTTTAATCAGCTTCTGCTGGAGAGAAAAAAAAAAAGAAATAAGAAAAATTCGAGGTTTTTAAATTGATTCGGTTATCTACACAATGTTTCAAGCGTTTTGTTATTTTAAGCCTAAGGTGCCAGTTCTCTTTACATGTCAGTGACTCCTTGATATCCTTCATAATTGTGACTTTCTCACCCACACAGTTGTCTTCTTATTTCTGAATATAAAATAATGTGTTTTAAAATCAACTTTGTGAACACTTGAGTAAGTTGCATATTCAGCGTTTTCGCCGAGAAATACGCTTATTCAGCCATCATTAGATTAAAAGAGAATTGTCCTACCTCAAAAACGTTCCTATCAGCCGGAACTATTTCACAATTTGCACTCCTTCTTGTCCTTGAAGTCACGGCTATTGTGGGGAAAAAAATTGACATATTATTTAATAATCCAGAATTCCGTCTGAAGAGGAATCACAGTGTTGAGAGATTTTACCTAAGGAAATGTTGTTTATGGTGTAACAGAAACATCGATTTGTCCAAATATTCGTCTTTTTTTTTATTTTTTACGACGACGAAGCTCGACGTAATTTTAAACTGATTCCGCTGGGGAAAAAGAAAATCGAAGATTTAAACTGATTCGTTAATCCTCACAATGTTTCAAGCTTTTTGTTCTTACAAACCTTAGGTGCCAGCTCTCTATACGTGACAGTCTACTTCTTGTTATTCTTCATAAATGTGACTTTTTCACCCTCAAAAGTGTCTTCTTAGTTAAGAATATAGTATAATGTGTTTTAGAATCATCTTTGTGAACATTTGATGAAGTTGCATATTCAGCGTTTTCGCCGAGAAATTCGCTTATTCAACCGTCATTAGATTAAAAGAGAATGGACCTACCTGCAAAACATTTGCTATCAGCCGGAACAATTTGCATTACCTCTTGTCCTTGAAGTTACGTCTAAGGGAAAAAAAACGACAAATTAGTTAATAATCCAGAATTTCGTCTCAAGATGAATCACAGAATTGAGGATTTTATCAAAGGAAATGTGGTTTATGGTGTAACAGAAACCTTGATATGATGCAAATATGTTTTTTTTTTTTTTTAACAGCCACGAGGCTCGACGTAAGTTTAAACAGCTTCTGCTGGAGAGAATAAAAAATTGAAAAGAAAAATTCGAAGTTTTTAAATAGTTTCGGTGATCCTCACAATGTTTGAAGGTATTTGTTCCTAAAAACCTTAGGTGACACCTCTCTTTACGTGTCAGTCGGCTTCTTCTTATCCTTCATAAATGTGACATTTTCACTCTCACGTGTGTCTTGTTAGTTCTGAATATAATGTAATGTGTTTTAGAATCAACTTTGATAACACTTGAGGAAGTTGCCTATTCAGAGTTTTCACCAAGAAATAATCTTTTTCAGCCATTATTAGATTTAAAGAGAATGGACCTACTTCCAAAACGGATCCTATCAGCCGGAACTATTTTTCAATTTCCAATACTTCTAGTCCTTGAAGTAACGGCTAAGGGGGGGGAAAAATCGACAAATCAGTTAATAATCCAGAATTCCTTCTCAAGAGGAATCAGAGTATTGAGAGACTTTACAAGAGGAAATGTTGTTTATGGTGTAACAGAAACCATGATATTGTGCAAATATTCGTTTTTTTTTTTTTTTTTTACGGGCACGAGGCTCGAAGTAATTTTAAACAGCTTCTGCTGGAAAGAAATAAAAAAAATAAAAAAATTAGTTTTTTAAATTGATTCGGTGCTCCACACAATGTTTGAAGCCTTTTGTTCTTAAAAGCCTAAAGTACTCTTTACGTGTCAGTGACTCCTTGATATTCTTCATAATTGTGACGTTTTCACCCTCACTATTGTCTTCTTAGTTCTGAGTATAAAATAATTTGTTTTCCAATCAATATTGTGAACACTTGAGTAAGTTGCATAATCAGCGTTTTCGCCCAGAAATACGTTTATGCAGCCATCATTAGATTAAAAGAGAATGGTCCTTCATCAAAAAGGGTTGCTATCAGTCGGAACTATTTCACAATTTGCACTACTTCTTGTCCTTGATGTCACGGCTATGGTGGAAAAAAAAATAGACATATCATTTAATAATCAAGAACCCCGTCTCAACAGGAATGACAGTACTGACAGATTTTACCTAAGGAAATGTGGTTTATGGTGTAACATACACCGTGATATTGTGCAATTATTTATTTATTTATTTATTTTTTTTTACTTCCACTAGGCTCGACGTAATTTTAAACAGTTTCTCCTCGAGAAAAAAAAAGAATAAAGAAAAATTCGAAATTTTTATATTTTTTCGGTGATCCTTACAATTTTTCAAGCTTTTTCTTCCTAAAAACCTAAGGTGCCAGCACTATTTACGTGTCATTCGACTTCTTATTATTCTTCATAAAAGTGATATATTCACCCTCACACGTGTCTTCTTAGTTCTGAATACAATGTAATGTGTTTTAGAATCAACTTTCAGAACACTTGAGGAAGTTGCATATTCATAGTTCTTGCAAAGAAATAAGCTTGTTCAGCTATCATTAGATTTAAAGAGAATGGACCTACTTCCAAAACGGATGCTCTCAGCCGGAACTGTTTCTCAATTTCCACTTCTTCTAGTTCTTGAAGTAACGGCTAAGGGGGAAAAAAATCGACAAATCAGTTAATAATCCAGAATTGCGTCTGAAGAGGAATCACAGTATTGAGAAACTTTAGCTAAGGAAATGTGGTTTATGGTGTAACAGAAACTTTGATACTGTGCAAATATTCGTTTTTTTTTTTTTTAACAGCCACGAGGCTCGAAGTAATTTTAAATAGCTTCTGCTGGAAAGAAAAACAAGAAAAAAGAGAAATTCGGGTTTTTTAAAATTGATTCGGAGATCCACACAATGTTTCAAGCTTTTTGTTCTTAAAAGTCTAAGGTGCCAGCTATTTTCACGTGTCAGTCGTCTTCTTGTTATCCTTCATAAATGTGACATTTTCACCCACTCAAGTGTCTTCTTACTTCTGAATTCAATATAATGTGTTTTACAATTACCTTTGAGAACATTTTTGGATGTTGCATTTTCAGCGTTTTCGCCGAGAAATACGCTAATTCAGCCATCACTTGATTAAAAGAGAATGGACCTACATCCGAAACGGAAGCTATCAGCCGGAACAATCTCAGAATTTTCACTACTTCTTGTCCTTGAAGTCACGGTTAATCGGGGAAAAAAATCGGCAAATCAGTTAATAATCCAGAATTCCGTCTCAAGATGAATCACAGTTTTGAGAGATTTTACATAAAGAAATGTGGTTTACGGTGTAACAGAAACATTGATATTGCCCAAATATATTTTTTTTTAAACCACCACGATGCTCAGTGTTATTTTAAACAGTTTCTACCGGAGACAAAAACAAAAAAAGAATAAAGAAAAATTCGAGGTTTTTAAATTGATTCGATGACTCACACAATGTTTCAAGCCTTTAGTTCTTAAAAACCTAAGGTGCCAGCTGTCTTTACGTGTCAGTGGACTTCTAGTTATTCTTCATAATTATGACATTTTTACCCTCACAAGTATCTTCTTAGTTCTGAATATAATATAATGTGTTTTACAATCGACTTTGAGAACACTTGAGGAAGTTGCATATTCAGCGTTTTCGCCGAGAAATACGCTTTTCAGCCATCATTAGATTAAAAGACAATGGACCTACTTCCAAAACGGATGCTAGCAGAAGGATCAATTTCACAATTGGCACACCTTCTTCTCCTTGAAGTCACGGCCAAGGGAAAAAAAAAAATCTACAAATCAGTTAACAATCCGGAATTCTGTCACAGGAGGAATCACAGAATTGAGAGATTTTACCTACGGAAATGTGGTTTATGGTGTAACATAAACCTTGATATTGTGCAAATATTCGTTTATTATTTTTTTTTTTTTACCGGCACGAGGCTCGAAGTAATTTTAAACTGCTTCTGCTGGAGGAAAAGAAAAAAAAAAGAGAAATTCGAAGTTTTTTAATTGTTTCGGTGAACCTCACAATGTTTGATGCTTTTTGTTCTTAGAAACCTAAGGTGCTAGCTCTCTTTACGTGCCAGTCGATTTCTTGTTTTCCTTCAAAAATGTGACATATTCATCCTCACAAGTGTCTTCTTAATTCTGAAAATAGTATAATGTGTTTTAGAATCAACTTTGAGAATACTTGAGGAAGTTGCATATTTAGCGTTTTCGCCTAGAAATACGCTTATTTAGCCATCATTAGATTAAAAGAGAATGGACCTACCTCGAACACGTTTGCTATCAGCCGAAACTATTTCACAGTTTGCACTACTTCTTGTCCTTGATGTCACGGCTATGGAAAAAAAACGACTAATCAGTTAATGATTCAGAATTCCGTCTGAAGAGGGATCAGAGTATTGAGAGATTTTACCTAAGGAAATGTGGTTTATGGTGCAAGAGAAACATCGATTCATCGATTTTGTCCAAATATATATATTTTTTTTCGCACAACGAGGCTCGACGTAATTCTAAAGCGCTTGTGCTGGAGAAAAAATAAATCAAAGATTTTAAAATGATCCGGTGATCCTTATAATGTTTCAGACTTTTTGTCCTTAAAAACATAAGGTGCCAGCTATCTTTAAGTGTCACTCGACAACTTGATATTCTTCATCTATGTGACATTTTCAATCTCACAAGTGTCTTCTTATTTCTGAATATAGTTTAATGTGTTTTAGAATCAATTTTGTGAACACTTGAGGAAGTTGTATATTTAGCGATTTCGCCTAGAAATACGGTTATTCAGTCATCATTAGATTAAAAGAGAATGGACCTACCTCGAAAACGTTTGCTATCAGCCGTAACTTTTTCACAATTTGCATTACTACTTGTCCTTGAAGTCACGGCTAAGGGAGAAAAAAAAAAACGACATTTAGTTAATAATCCAGAATTCCGTCTCAAGAGGGATCAGAGTATTGAGAGATTTTATCTAAGGAAATGTGGCTTATGGTGTAACAGAAACCTTGATATTATGCAAATATTCGTTTTTTTTTTTTTCACAATCATGAGGCTCGACGTGATTTTAAACAGCTTCTGCTGGAAGAAAAAAAAAAATAAACATAAAAATTCGAAGTTTTTAAATTGTCTCGGTGATCCTCACACTGAATCAAGCTATTTGTTCCTTAAAACCTTAGGTGCTATATATCTCTACGTGTCAGTCTACTTGTTCTTAAAAACCTCAGGTGCCATCTATCTTTACGTGTCAGTCGACTTTTTGTTATCCTTCATAAATGTGGCATTTTCACCATCACACGTGTCTTCTTAGTTTTGAATATAATGTAATGTGTTTTTGAATCATCTTTGAGAACACTTGAGGAAGTTGTATATTCAGCGTTTTCGCCGAGAAATGCGTTTATTCAGCCATACTTAGATTAAAAGAGAATGGACGTACTTCCAAAACGGATGCTCTCAGCCGTAACTATTTCACAATTTGCACTAATTCTTGTCCTTGAAGTCACGGCTAAGCGGAAAAAAAAATCGACAAATCAGTTAATAATCCAGAATTCCGCCTCAAGAGGAATCACAGCATTGAGAGATTTTAGCTAAGGAAATGTGGTTTATGGTGTAACATAATCCTTGATATTGTGCAAATATTAGTTTTTTTTTTTTTTTACGGCCACGAGGCTCGACGTAATTTTAAACTGTTTTTGCTGAAGAAAAAAGAAAAGAAATGAAAAAATCGAAGTTTTTAAATTGGTTTCGTGATTGTCACAATGTTTCAAGCTTTTTCTTTTTCTTAAAAACCTAAGGTGCCAGCTCTCGTTACGTGTCAGTCGATTTCTTGTTATCCTTCATATCATAATGGTGACATTTTCACCCTCACAAGTGTCTTTTTAGTTCTGCAAATAGTATAATGTGTTTTAGAATAAATTTTGAGAGCACTTCAGGAAGTTGCATGTTCAGCATTTTCGCCGAGAAATACACTTATTCAGCCATCATTAGATTAAAAGAGAATGGACCTGCATCCAAAACGTATGGTATCAGCGGGATGTATTTCAAAATTTGCACTACTTTCTGTCATTGAAGTCACGGCTAAGGGGAAAAAAAAGAAATCGACAAATCTGTTAATAATCCAGAATTATGTATCAAGAGGAATCACAGTATTGAGAGATTTTACCTAAGGAAATGTGGTTTATGGTGTAATAGAAAAATTGATATTGTCCAAATATTCGTTTTTTTTTTTTTTTTTAAACAGCCACGAAGCTCGACGTAATCTTAAACTGCTTTTGCTGGAGAAATAAAAATTGACGTTTTTAAAAGTGTTTCGGTGATGCTCACAATGTTTCAAGCTTTATGTCCTTAAAAACATAAGGTGCATACTCTCTTTACGTGTCAGTCGACTTCTTGTTATCCTTTATAAATGTGACATTTTCACCCTCACAATTGTCTTCTTAGTTCAGTATACATAATGTGTTTTACAATCAGCTTTGAGAACACTTGAGGAAGTTGCATACTCAGCTTTTTCTCCGAGAAATACGCTTATTCAGCCATCATTAGATTACAAGAGAATGGACCTACATCTAAAACGGATGCTATCAGCCGGAACTATTTCACAGTTTGCACTAAATCTTGTTCTTTAAGTCACGGATAAGCGGAAAAAAAAAGCGACAAACCAATTTATAATCCAGAATTCTGTCTCAAGAGGAATGACAGTATTGAGAGATTTTACCTAAGGAAATGTGGGTTATGGTGTAACATAAACCTTGATATTGTGCAAAAATTTATTATTATTTTTTTTTTTTTTGGCCGCTAGCTCGACGTAATTTTAAACTGCTTCTGCAAGAGAAAAAAAAATGAAAAATTCGAAGTTTTTGAATTATTTTGGTGAACCTCACACTGTTTCAAGCCTTTTGTTTTTAAAAACCTAAGGTGAAAGCTCTCTTTACGTGTCAGTCGACTCCATGACATCCTTCATAAATGTGACTATTTCACCCTCACAAGTGTCTTCTTAGTTCTTAATGTAATATAATGTGTTTTTCAATCAACTTTGTGAACACTTGAGGAAGTTCCATATTCACCGTTTTCGCCGAGAAATACGCTTATTCAGCCATTATTAGATTAAAAGAGAATGGTCCTTTCTGAAAAACGATGCAATCAGCCGGAACTATTTCACAATTTGCACTACTACTTGTCCTTGAAGTCACGGCCAAGGGAGAAAAAAAAAACTACAAATCAGTTAATAATCCAGAATTTCGTCTCAAGAGGAATCACAGTATTGAAAGATTTTACCTTAGGAAATGTGGCTTATGGTGTAACAGAAACCTTGATATTATGCAAATATTCCTTTTTTTTTTTTTTTTTTTTTTTTTACTATCATGAGGCTCGACGTGATTTTAAACAGCCTTTATTGGAAGAAAAAAAAAGGAAAAATAAAAATTCGATGTTTTTAAATTGTCTCGGTGATCCTCACACTGTTTCAAGCTATTTGTTCCTTAAAATCTTAGGTGTCATCTCTCTCTACGTGTCAGTCTACTTGTTCCTAAAAACCTCAGGTGCCATCTATCTTTACGTGACAGTCTACTTCTTGTTATTCTTCATGAATGTGACTTTTTCACCCTCAAAAGTGTCTTCTTAGTTCAGAATATAGTATAATGTGTTTTAGAATCATCTTTGTGTACACTTGTGGAAGTTGCATATTCAGCGTTTTTGCCGAGAAATTCGCATATTCAACCCTCATTAGATTAAAAGAGAATTCACCTACCTCCAAAACGTTTGCTATCAGCCGGAACTATTTCACATTTTGCATTACTTCTTGTCCTTGAAGTTATGTCTAAGGAAAAACAAACGGCAAATCAGTTAATAATCCAGAATTTCGTCTCAAGAGGAATCACACTATTGAGAGATTTTACCAAAGGAAATTTGGTTTATGGTGTAACAAACTTTGATATTATGCAAATATATATATTTTTTTTAACAGCCACGAGGCTCGACGTAATTTTAAACAGCTCCTGCTGGAGAGAAAAAAAAAAACCAGAGTTTTTAAATTGTTTCGGTGATCCTCACAGTGTTTGAAGCTATTTGTTCCTAAAAACCTTAAGTGGCAGGTCTCTTTACGTGTCAGTCGAATTCTTGTTATCCTTCATAAATGTGACATTTTCATCCTCATATGTGTCTTCTTAGCTCTGAATACAATGTTATGTGTTTTAGAATAAACTTTGAGAACACCTGATGAAGTTGCATATTCAGAGTTTTCCCCAAGAAATAAGCTTGTTCAGCCATCATTAGATTTAAAGAGAATGGACCTACTTTCAAAACGGATCCTATCAGCCGGAACTATTTCTCAATTTCCACTACTTCTAGTCATTGAAATAACGGCTAAGGGGAAAAAAAATCAACAAATCAGTTAATAATCCAGAATTCCGTCTCAAGAGTAATCACAGTATTGAGAGATTTTACCCAAGGAAATGTGGTTTATGGTGTAACAGAAACCTTGATATTGTGCAAATATTCGTTTTTTTTTTTTTTTCAGCCACGAGGCTCGAAGCAGTTTTAAACAGCTTCTGTTGGAGAGAAAAAAATAAGAAAAAGAAAAATTCGAGTTTTTTTTTTTTTTTTTTAATTGATTCAGTGATCCACACAATGTTTCAAGCCTTTTGTTCTTAAAAGTCTAAGGTGCCAGCTCTCTTTACGTGTCAGTCGACTTCTTGTTATCCTTCATAAATGTGACATTTTCACCCACTCAAGTGTCTTCTTAGTTCTGAATTCAGTATAATGTGTTTTACAATTAACTTTGAGAACACTTTAGGAAGTTGCATATTCAGCGTTTTCGCCGAGAAATACGCTAATTCAGCCATCACTTGATTAAAAGGAATGGACCTACCTCCAAAACGGATGCTATCAGCAGGAACAATCTCAGAATTTTCACCACTTCTTGTCCTTGAAGTCACGGCTAATCGGAAAAAAAAAAATCGACAAATCAGTTAATAATCCAGAATTCCGTCTCAAGATGAATCACAGTATTGAGAGATTTTACCTAAAGAAATGTGGTTTACGGTTAACAGAAACATTGATATTGTCCAAGTATTCGTTTTTTTTTTTTAAACAGCCTCGATGCTCAATGTTATTTTAAACAGCTGCTGTAGAGAAAAAAAAAAAGAAAAGAGAAAAATTCGAGGTATTTAAATTGATTCGGTGATTCACAGATTGTTTCAAGCCTTTTGTTCTTAAAAACCTAAGGTGCCAGCTTCCTTTACGTATCAGTCGACTTCTTGTTATTCTTCATAATTACGACATTTTTACCCTCACAAGTATCTTCATAGTTCTGAATATAATATAATGTGTTTTACAGTCAACTTTGAGAACACATGAGGAAGTTGCATATTTAGCGTTTTCGCCGAGAAGTACACTTTTCAGCCATCATTAGATTAAAATAGAATGGACTTACTTCCAAAACGGATGCTATCAGAAGAATGTATTTCACAATTTGCACACCTTCTTCTCCTTGAAGTCACTGCTAAGGGGGAAAAATCGACAAATCAGTTAACAATCTGGAATTCCGTCTCAAGAGGAATCACAGAATTGAGAGATTTTACCTAAGGAAGTTTGGTTCATGGTGTAACATAAACATCAGTTTTGTCCAAATATTCGTTTTTTTTTTTTGTTTTTTTACCGGCACTAGGGTCGACGTAATTTTAAACTGCTTCTGCTGGAAAAAAAAAAAAACGAGAAAGTCGATGTTTTTAAATTGTTTCGGTGAACCTTACAATGTTTGATGCTTTTTGTTCCTGGAAACCTAAGGTTCTCTTTACGTGTCAGTCGACTTCTTGTTATCCTTGAATAATGTGACATATTCATCCTCACAAGTGTGTTCTTAGTTCTGAAAATAGTATAATGTGTTTTACAATCAAATTTAAGAACAATTGAGGAAGTTGCATATTCAGCGTTTTCGCCGAGAAATACGCTTATTCAGCCATCATTAGATTAAAAGAGAATGGACCTACCTCCAAAACGTTTGCTATCAGCCTAAACTTTTTCACAATTTGCACTACTTCTTGTCCTTGAAGGCACGGCTAAAGGAAAAAAAAAAAGCGACTAATCAGTTAATAATCAAGAATTCCGTGTCAAGAGGAATTAGAGTATTGAGAGATTTTACCTAAGGAAATGTGGTTTATGGTGCAAGAGAAACATCGGTTTTATCCAAATATTTTTTTTTTTTTTTACCGCAACGAGGCTCGACGTAATTTTAAACTGCTTCTGCTGGAGAAAAAATAAATCGAAGTTTTTAAATTGATTCAGTGATCCTTATAATGTTTCAAGGTTTTTGTTCTTAAAAAAATAAGGTGCCAGCTATCTTTACTTGTCACTCGACAACTTGTTATTCTTCATCTATGTGACATTTTCACCCTCACAAGTGTCTTCTTAGTTTTGAATATAGTTTAATGTGTTTTAGAATCAATTTTGTGAACACTTGAGGAAGTTGCATATTTTGCGATTTCGCCTAGAAATACGGCTATTCAGTCATCATTAGATTAAAAGAGAATGGACCTACCTCCAAAACGTTTGCTATCAGCCGGAACTATTTCACAATTTGCATTACTACTTGTCCTTGAAGTCACGGCCAAGGTAGAAAATAAAAAACGACAAATCAGTTAATAATCCAGAATTTCGTCTCAAGAGGAATCTCAGTATTGAGAGATTTTACGTAAGGAAATGTGGCTTATGGTGTAACAGAAACCTTGATATTATGCAAATATTCGTTTTTTTTTTTTTTTTTTACAATCATGAGGCTCGACGTGATTTTAAACAGCTTCTGCTGGAAAAAAAAGGAAAAATAAAATTTCGAAGTTTTTAAATTGTTTCGGTGATCCTCACACTGTTTCAAGCTATTTGTTCCTATAAACCTTAGGTGACATCTTTCTTTATGCGTCAGTCTATGTGTTCCTAAAAACCTTAGGTGCCAACGCTCTTTACGTGTCAGTCGACTTCTTGTTATCCTTCATAAATGTGACATTTTCACCCTCACGCGTGTCTTCTTAGTTTTGAATATAATATAATGTGTTTTTGAATCAAATTTGACAACACTTGAGGAAGTTGGATATTCAGCGTTTTCGCCCAGAAATACGCTTATTCAGCCATCATTAGATTTAAAGATAATGGACCTACCTCCAAAACGGATCCTATCAGCCGGAACTATTTCTCAATTTGCACTAATTATTGTCCTTGAAGTCACGTCCTTGGGAAAAAAATAATATCGACAAATCGGTTAATAATCCATAATTCCGTCTGAAGAAGAATCACAGTATTGAAAGGCTTTATCTAAGGAAATGTAGTTTATGGTGTAACAGAAACCTTGATAATGTGCAAATATTCATTTTTTTTTTTTTACAGCCACGAGGCTCGATGTAATTTTAAACAGCTTCTGTTGAAGAGAAAAAAATGCTAAAAAAAATTCGACGTTTTTAAATTGATTCGGTGATTCACACAATGTTTCAAGCATTTTGTTCTTAAAAACCTAAGGTGCCATCTCTCTTTACGTGTCAGTCGACTTCTTTTTATCCTTTATATGTGACATTTTCATCATCAGAAGTTCACCTTATTTCTGAATATAATATATTGTGTTTTACAATTAACTTTGAGAACACTTGAGGAAGTTGCATATTCAGCGTTTTCGCCGAGAAATACGCTTATTCAGCCATCACTAGATTAAGAGAGAATGGACCTACCTTCAAAACGGATGCTATCGGCCGGAACTATTTCACAATTTCCACTATTTCTTGTGCTTGAAGAGACGGCTAAGGGGAAAAAAAATCGACAAATCAGTTAATAATCCAGAATTCCGTCTCAAGAGGAATCTCAGTATTGAGAGATTTTACCTAAAGAAATGTGGTTTATGGTGTAACAGAAACATTGATATTGTCCAAATTTTTTTTTTTTTACCGCCACGATGGTCGATGTTATTTTAAACTTCTGGAGAAAAAAAATTGAAGCTTTTCAATTGTATCTTTGATCCTCAAAATGTTTCAAGCTTTTTGTTCTTAAAATCCTATGGTGCCAGCTCTCTTTACGTGTCAGTCGACTTCTTGTTATCCTTCATATATTTGACATTTTCACCCTCACAAGTGTCTTCTAAGTTCTGAATATAATGTAATGTGTTTTATAATCAACTTTGAGAACACTTGAGGAAGTTGCATATTCAGCGTTTTCGCCGAGAAATACGTTTTTCAGCCATCATTAGATTAAAAAAGAATGGACCTACCTCCAAAACGGATGCTCTCAGCCGGAACTATTTCACAATTTGCTTAACTTCTTCTCCTTGAAGTCACGGCTAAGAGAGAGAGAGAGAAAAAATCGACTAATCAGATAACAATCCGGAATTCCGTCTCAAGAGGAATCACAGTGTTGAGAGATTTTACCTAAGGAAATGTGGTTTATGGTGCAACATAAACCTTGATGTTTTGCAAATATTCGTGTTTTTTTTTTTTTACGGCCAGGAGGCTCGACGTATTTTTAAAGTGCTTAAGCTAGAGAGATAAAAAAAAAAACGAAAAATTCGAAGTTTTTAAATTATTTCGGTGAACCTCACAATGTTTCAAGATTTTTGTTCTTAAAAACCTAAGGTGGCAGCTCTCTTAACGTGTCTGTCGACTCCTTGATATCCTTCATAAATGTGACTTTTTCAGCCTCACAAGCGTCTTTTTAGTTCTGAATATAATATAATGTGTTTTTCAGTCAACTTTGTAAACACTTGCGGAAGTTGCATATTCTGCGTTTTCGAAGAGAAATACGCTTATTCAGCCATCATTTGATTATAAGAGAATGGTCGTACCTCAAAAACCGTTGCTATCGGCCGGAACTATTTCACAATTTGCACTACTTCTTGTCCTTGAAGTCACGGCTATTGTGGAAAAAAAATCGACATATTATTTAATAATCCAGAATTCCGTCTCAACAGGAATCACAGTATTGAGAGATTTTACCTAAGGAAATGTTGTTTATGGTGTAACAGATTTTGTCCAAATATTCGTTTTAATTTTTTTTTTTTTTTTTACGGCGACGAGGCTCGACGTAATTTTAAACAGCTTCCGCTGGGGATAAAAAATATCGAAGTTTTAAATTGATTCGTTAATCCTCACAATGTTTCAAGCTTTTTGTTCTTACTAACCTTATGTTCCAGCTGTCTTTACGTGATAGTCTACTTCCTGTTATTTTTCATAAATGTGACTTTTTCACCCTCAAAAGTGTCTTCTTAGTTCAGAGTATAGTATAATATGTTTTAGAAGCATCTTTGTGAACACTTAAGGAAGTTGCATATTCAGCGTTTTCGCCGAGAAATTCGCTTATTCAACCGTCATTAGATTAAAATAGAATGGACCTACCTCCAAAACGTTTGGTATCAGCCGAAACTATTTCACAATCTGCATTACTTCTTTTCCTTGAAGTTACGTCTAAGGGGAAAAAAACGACAAATCAGTTAATAATCCAGAGTTTCGTCTCAAGAGGAGTCACAGTATTGAGAGATTTTACCTAAGGAAATATGGCTTATGGTTTAACTGAAACCTTGATATGATGCAAATATTTGCTTTTTTTTTATTTTTTTATTTTTACAGCCACGAGGCTCGACGTAATTTTAAACAGCTTCTGCTGGAGAAAAAAAAAGAAAAGAAAAAAGAAAATTCGAAGTTTTTAAATTGGTTCGGTGATCCTCACAATGTTTCAGGCTAGTGTTCCTAAAAACCTTTGGTGGCAGCTCTCTTTACGTGTCAGTCGACTTCTTGTTATCCTTCATAAATTTGGCATTTTCACCCTCACACGTGTCTTCTTAGTTCTGAATACAATGTAATGTGTTTTAGAATCAACTTTGAGATCACTTGAGGAAGTTGCATATTCAGAGTTTTCGCAAAGAAATAAGGTTGTTCAGCCATCATTAGATTTAAAGAGAATGGACCTACTTCCATAACGGATCCTATCAGCCGGAACTATTTCTCAATTTCCACTTCTTCAAGTCCTTGAAGTAACGGCTAAGGGGAAAAAAAATCGTCCAATCAGTTAATAATCCAGAATTCCGTCTCAAGAGGAATCACAGTATTGAGAGACTTTACCTAAGGAAATGTGGTTTATGGTGTAATGCAAACCTTGATATTGTGCATTTTTTTTTTTTTTACAGCCATGAGGCTCGAAGAAATTTTAAACAGCTGCCGGTGAGAAAAAAGAAGAAAAAAGAAAAATTCGAGGTTTTTAAATTGATTCGGTGATCCACGCAATGTTTCAAGCCTTTTGTTCTTAAAAGCCTAAGGTGCCAGCTCTCTTTACGTGTCAGTCGACTTCTTGTTATCCTTCATAAATGTGACATTTTCACCCACTCAAGTGTCTTCTTAGTTCTGAATTCAATATAATGTGTTTTATAATTAACTTTGAGAATACTTTAGGAAGTTGGATATTCAGCGTTTTTGCCTAGAAATACGCTAATTCAGCCATCACTTGATTAAAAGAGAATGGACCTACCTCCAAAACTGATGCTATCAGCAGGAACAATCTCAGAATTTTCACTATTTCTTGTCCTTGAAGTCACGGCTAATCGGGAAAAAAAAATCGACAAATTAGTTAATAATCGAGAATTTCGTCTCAAGAGGATTCATAGTATTGAGAGATTTTACCTAAAGAAATGTGGTTTACGGTGTAACAGAAACATTGATATTGTTCAAATATTCTTTTTTTTTTTTTTTTTTATTTTTTTTACCGCTACGATGGTCGATGTTATTTTAAACATCTGCTGGAGAGAAAAAAAAAAAAAATCGAGGTTTTTAAATTGACTCGGTGATCCACACAATGTTTCATGCCTTTTGTTCTTAAAAACCTAAGGTGCCAGCTCCCTTTACGTGTCAGTCGACTTCTTGTTATTCTTCATAATTGTGACATTTTCACCCTCACAAGTATCTTCTTAGTTCTGAATATAATATAATGTGTTTTACAATAATCTTTGAGATCACTTGAGGAAGTTGCATATTCAGCGTTTTCGCCGAGAAATGCGCTTTTCAGCCATCATTAGATTGAAAGGGAATCGACTTACTTCCAAAACGGATGCTATCAGAAGGATCCATTTCACAATTTGCACTCCTTCTTCTCCTTGAAGTCACGGCTAAGGGGGAAAAAAAATCGACAAATCAGTTAACAATCCGGAATTCCGTCTCAAGAGGAATCACAGAACTGAGAGATTTTACCTAAGGAAATGTGGTTTATGGTGTAACATAAACCTTGATATTGTGCAAGTATTCGTTTATTTTTTTTTTTTTTATTTAACCGGCACGAGGCTCAACGTAATTTTAATATGTTTCTGCTAGAGAGAAAAAAAATTGAAAAATTCGAAGTTTTTAAATTATTTCGGTGAACCTCACAATGTTTAAAGCTTTTTGTTCTTAAAAACCTAAGGTGCCAGCTCTCTTTACGTGTCAGTCGACTCCTTGACATCCTTCATAAATGTGACTTTTTCACCCTCAGAAGTGTTTTCTTAGTTCTGAATATAATAGAATGTGTTTTTCAATCAACTTTGTGAACACTTGAGGAAGTTGCATATTCAACGTTTTCGCCAAGAAATACACTTATTCAGCCATCATTGGATTAAAAGAGAATGGTCCTACCTCAAAAACGTTGCAATCAGCCAGGACTATTTCGCAATTTGCACTACTTCTTGTCTTTGAAGTTACGGCTATTGTGGAAAAAAATTGACATATTATCTAATAATCCAGAATTTCATCTCAAGAGGAATCACAGTATTAAGAGATTTTACCTATGAAATGTTGTTCATGGTGTAAGAGAAACATCGATTTTGTCAAAATATATATATGTATTTTTTTACGGCGACGAGGCTGGACGTAATTTTAAACTGCTTCCGCTGGGGGAAATAAATCGAAGATTTAATTTCATTTCTTTAATCCTCACAATGTTTCAAGCTTTTTGTTCCTACAAACCTTAGGTGCCAGCTCTCTTTACGTGACAGTCTACTTCATGTTATTCTTCATAAATGTGACTTTTTCACCCTCAAAAGTGTCTCCTTAGTTTAGAATATAGTATCATGTGTTTTAGAATCATCTTTGTGAACACTTGAGGAAGATGCATATTCAACGTTTTCGCCGAGAAATTTGCTTATTCAACCGTCATTAGATTAAAACAGAATGGACCTACCTCCAAAACGTTTGCTATCACCCGGAACTATTTCACAATTTGCATTACTTCTTGTCCTTGAAGTTAAGTCTAAGGAGGAAAAAAAACGACAAATCAGTTAATAATCCAGAATTTCGTTTCAAGAGGAATCACAGTATTGAGAGATTTTACCTAAGGAAATTTGGTTTATGGTGTAACAGAAACCTTGATATTATGCAAATATTCGATTTTTTTTTTTTTTAAACAGCCACGAGGCTTGGCGTAATTTTAAACAGCTTCTGCTGGAGAAAAAAAAAATGAAGTTTTTAAATTGTTTCGGTGATCCTCACAATGTTTCAAGCTATTTGTTCCTAAAATCCTTAGGTGGCAGCTTTCTTTACGTATCAGTCGAGTTCTTCTTATCCTTCATAAATGTGTCATTTTCACCCTCACAAGTGTCTTCCTTGTTCTGAATACAATGTAATGTGTTTTAGAATAAACTTTGAGAACACTTGAGGAAGTTGCATATCCAGAGTTTTTGCAAAGATATATGCTTGTTCAGCCATCATTAGATTCAAAGAGAATGGACCTACTTCCAAAACGGATCCTATCAGCCGGAACTATTTCTCAATTTCCACTACTTCTAGTCCTTGAAGTAACGGCTAAGGGGAAAAAATCGACAAATCAGTTAATAATCCAGAATTCCATCTCAAGAGGAATCACAGTATTGAGAGACTTTACCTAAGGTAATGTGGCTTATGGTGTAACAGAAACTTTGTAATTGTGCAAATATTCGTATTTTTTTTTTTTTACTGCCACGAGGCTCGAAGAAATTTTAAACAGCTGCCGGTGAGAAAAAAACAAAGGAAAAAAGAAAAATTCGAGGTTTTTAAATTGATTCGGTGATCTACACAATGTTTCAAGCCTTTTGTTCTTAAAAGCCTAAGGTGCCAGCTCTATTTACGTGTCAGTCGACTTCTTGTTATCCTTCATAAATGTGACATTTTCACCCACTCAAGTGTCTTCTTAGTTCTGATTTGAATATAATGTGTTTTACAATTAACTTTGAGAACACTTTAGGAAGTTGCATATTCAGCGATTTCGCCGAGAAATACGCTAATTCAGCGATCATTTTATTAAAAGAGAATGGACCTACCTCCAAAGCGGATGCTATCAGCAGGAACAATCTCAGAATTTTCACTACTTCTTGTCCTTGAAGTCACGGCTAATCGGAAAATTTAAAAAATCGGCAAATCAGTTAATAATCCAGAATTCCGTCTCAAAAGGAATCATAGTATTGAGAGATTTTACCTAAGAAATGTGGTTTACGGTGTAACAGAAACATTGATATTGTCCAAATATTACTATTTTTTTTTATCGCTATCATGCCCGATGTTATTTTAAACAGTTGCTGGAGAGAAAAAAAAAAAAAATCGAGTTTTTTTAAAAAATTGATTCGATGATCAACACAATGTTTCAAGCCTTTTGTTCTTAAAAACCTAAGGTGCCAGCTCTCTTTACGTGTCAGTCGACTTCTTGTTATTCTGTATAATTATGACATTTTCACCCTCACAAGTATCTTCTTAGTTCTGAATATAATATAATGTGTTTTACAATAATCTTTGAGAACACTTGAGGAAGCTGCATATTGAGCGTTTTCGCCGAGAAATGCGCTTTTCATCCATCATTAGATTAAAAGAGAATGGACTTACTTCCAAAACGGATGCTATCAGAAGGATCCATTTCACAATATGCACACTTTCTTCTCCTTGAAGTCACGGGTTAGGTGAAAAAAAAAAAAAATCGACAAATCGGTTAACAATCCGGAATTCCGTCTCAAGAGGGATCACAAAATTGAGACATTTTACCTAAGGAAATGTGGTTTATGGTGTAACATAAACCTTGATATTGTGCAAATATTTGTTTATTTTTTTATTT
>JAGKTI010015607.1:0-20345 GCA_018397915.1 Birgus latro
TCGGCCTCTCCCTCCCTCTCGCCCCCTCCACCTCACTCACATACACTCTCCTCGTCAATCTTTCACTCTCCATCCTCTCCACATGCCCAAACCACCTTAACGTGTTTCTCCTAACGCTTCCCATCACGTCCTCAAGCACACCACAACGCTCCTTCACTTCCTCATTTGTTAGTCTGTCTCTCCATGTGACTCCACATGCTCCTCTCAAATAACTCATTTCCACTGCTCTCACTCTTGACTTCTGTCCTTCCAACAGGGTCCAAGCTTCACTTCCATATGTCAGAGTTGGTATCACAATACTGTCATGTAACAACTTTTTCACTTCCATGCTCACCTCCCTGTTTCTTATCACTGCTTTCAACGAACCAGCAACCTTCCTTCCCTGCTGCACCCTTTCGAGCACTTCACCCTCCAGACTACCATCCTTACTCATCACACTGCCCAAGTACTTAAATTCACTCACATTCTCCATTTCCTTCCCATCCAATCTCACTGTACACTCACTGGCTTCACTTCTCTCGAAGACCATCACTTTACTCTTCCCCACATTCACCTTTAGATTCCGTTTCTTACACACTCTCCCAAACTCATCTACCAAGCCTTGCAGCTCCCCTTCGTCTTCACTCAACAACACAGTATCATCTGCAAACAACAGTACAGGTAGTTTCCAAACACTGCCCTCTCTCACTAGGGCCGCTCCAACATCCACTGCCCGACCTTGTATCTCTTTTATAACCCCATCCATATACAGATTGAACAACCATGGAGACATGACATCCTTGTTTCAATCCAACCTTCAAATGGAAAGATTCACTCAGTTTGCCATCTACATGCACTGCAGCCTTAGCACCCTCATACATACTCTTCACTGCCTTCAGCAACTTCCCATCCACTCCATATATTCTTAATACCTTCCACAAACCTTGTCTATCCACCATGTCATATACTTTCTCCAGATCCATGAAGGCTGCATACAACTTCTTGCCCTTCTCTAGAAACTTTTCCACTAAGGATCTAAGAATGAATATCTGGTCTACACAACCTCTTCCCTTCCTAAAACCTCCTTGTTCTTCTCCAACTAATTCCTCAGTAATTTCCCTAACTCTGTCAATAAGTATCCTACCATATGCTTTTCCTATTACACTGAGAAGGCAAATGCCCCTATGATTACCACACACTGCTTTTTCCCCTTTTCCTTTGTACAGAGGAATAATTATACTTGACTTCCAATCCTTCGGGACTCTACCCTCCTCCCAAGCCAATCTGCACACCTTCCACATCCATTCTATTACTATCTTTCCCCCATGCTTCAGCATTTCACCACACACTCCATCAATTCCTGGGGCTTTCCCCATTTTAACTTTCTTCATTACTTCCACCACTTCCATCCTGGTGATTTCTTCCTCTCTTCTCACAACCCTCCTTCTCCCTGCCATTCCCCAGCCACTTATACTTGCATTACTTTCATTCTCTATGTTCAACAGTTCATTAAAGTGTTCTCTCCATCTGTTTACTTTTTCTCCCTTATCCACTAGTAATCTACCATTTTTATCTTTCACACCCCCACTGACTTCGTTGGCACCCTGTCTAGCTCTCTTTACCTCCATCCAGAACATTTTCATGATGCTGGTATTAAAATGAAAATTGACACCATTAGTACAGTGTCTTCAATTACTCATTCCACTAATGCGTTGTCTGGTGACAAAGATGGGAAAATTGTTGATACCACTTATATTGTACCCGAAAACCATTGTAATCAAGAAAACAACAGTGCTGCTACTGGTACTGATAATGCGCTACTTATTTCCAGTGATGCTTTTGCTTCAGTATTTGATATCAGTGAAGTAGACTTTGCCAAACTTCTGAGTGAGACAGCGAAGAGACAGATACTATGTGACCGCTTTATACCTAGGAAGTCATGGAAAGGGCCTTTGAATCTCATTGGAAACAGCCACCTTCGAGTCCCTGGCAAATTTCTGGATGAGGCAGAATTTCTGTATATAAGTTAGTGAGTTACAGTGTAAAAGATGATAGTGTTTTCTGAACAGCATATTCTGTTCTTGCTAAGGGCCCGACAGTGCCATTCATTCGTGAAGATCATTCTGACTGGAGTAATATCATCAGGCACGCAGAACATCATAACAAATCGTCTGTTCATTTTGGGGCAGTTGATGATGCTGTAGCATTCAAAAGTATCTGTGATGGAAAAAATCTGTCAATCAAATAGTCTCTTTCTAAAGCTTATGCTGAAAGAGTCACAAAAAAAAAAAATGCTTCTTAAACAAGGTTTAGCTCTATGGGGTAAAACAGATAGGCACAGTAATTCCATGGCATTATTGGAATTCAGATCTGAGCATGATAGTATTTTTTCGTGAACATCTGGCAGAGGCTTCCAAGAACAGTCAATACATCAGCCATAGAATTCAAATGAAATTACTGATATTACTGGTAGCCAATAATATTACTGTTAGCCAAATACGGGAAACTATTCTGGCGCCATGCAGGGAGGCAAATTACTTTAGTGTCATTGTTGACGAAACTACAGACAACTCAGTCAAGGAACAAGTATCCCTCGTGTTGCTTTATGTCTCATATGATGGTAAAATGACATGAAGAATTTGTTTCTTTTGAAGAGACTGCCAGTACTACAGGTGAAACATTATACGACTTGATTTGTAAGAAATTGGTGGACTTTGGTTTGGACAAGAGCAAGGTTGTGGGTATAGGTTTTGAAGGGGCATCTAACATGTCAGGCAAAATTCAAGGTCTACAGGCCCGTTTTGCAAGTGGTGTTACTACAGCAGAGTACTGCGTGCACTGCAGAGCTCATTGTCTGAACTTGGCACTTACACACACTTGCAAGGAAGCTACTGTCACAAGCCTTTATTCAATAGTGCTTCAGCAAACCGGCTTCACATTTATATTTCTCAAGATGAATGTGGTGACCGTTTGAAAAACTTCTTTGCCACCGGATGGGGATATCAAGAAGAAACACCTGGGGTATTTCTTCAGAATATTGAAAATGTAACTGATATATTGCACGTCATCAAAGAAAATGACGCAGACCCAAGTACCGCATCCAAGGCAGGGGCAGTTCTTGGAAGTATTCACTGCTTTCAGTTTCTAACCACACTGAAAATTGTCCACCATTATTTACAAAACCTCTTTCCTTATTTCTACAAAGCACAACAAATAACCTGATTGAGGCAACACAAGAGTGCAAGGAGTTAGTGGAACTGCTGAAGTTGAAGCGATCTGACTCATCATCCTAACAGCAGCTCTACCAGAAGGCAGTAGATCTGGCTGCTAGTTAGAAGTAGACATTCGACACCCTGGAACTGTAGGTCGCCAGAAAAACAGAGGGAATGCTCCATCAACTTCAAGGGAGGAATACTTTGAAAGAAATCTTCACAACCCCTTCTTGGACCACCTCATTGAGCAGTTAAATGAACGTCTTTGTGGCTCTACTAAAAGGATTAGAGCAGAAAGGTTATTGCCACAAAATCTTTCAAGTATTTCATGTGAAGATAATAGTAATAAGTGAGGCATATGCTCCATTTATCTCTGTTCCTGACTTGGACACTGAAATAGAAAGGTGGAAGTGGAAGCACACGGATGGTGGTGTTCTGTAAGTAGAAGAGTGTGTTGCCAATACCAGGCACCTTTATCCAAACCTGTACAGCATTTCCATAGTTCTCTTGACCATGTCTGTTACTACTTCCTCTGCTGAGCGAAGTTCTAGTATAATAAAAAGGCTTAAGTCATATTTATGCTCCATCATGGCTTCTGAAAGACTAAGTGCTCTTGCACTGTTGTATATTCACCAGGACATTGCTGTAGACTATGATTAAGTTTTGCAGTCCTTTGACAGTAGTGGACACAGACGTATTGCATTAGCATTTGACCCTTGATCAACTGTTGTCATTTTCAATTTGTACAGTTCAAAGCAGATGAAACCGAGACAGGTCACCAGCTTGTCTCCTAAATCTCAGAGAATACTAAATGTGTCCTTTCATCTGTGTTTAACTGTACATGTCATCAATATCATCATCATCCTGAGTCAGTCCATTGTAGGACAAAAGCCTCTCCCAAACATTTCTTCTTTGACCATTTGGATGTTAGCCCATTCAAACAAACTTTGGATCTCATCCCTCCATATAGCCCTAGTGCGTCACTATGTCTACCCTTTCCTCCAGTTCCATCTCAAGGTTCATATTCTGTTGCTTTAGATGTCAACCTGTTATCATCTCTTCTAGATATGAGTCGATCAGGCCCATTTCCTCTTTTGCATATAATAATGAGAAAGTATTTTACTATGGTTTATTTTCTTATATAAGTTTTTTGTTCCGCCAAGTTATGCATAACATTACCATCTCCATTTGTCTCTGATCTGGCCAAATTTTCTGTCTAGACACTTTGTTATACATTAAATTTGTGACAGAAATTAGTATAGGGACGACACACTGTTTGCATATTTTCCTTTTCAACGAAAAGTGTGACATGTTTTTTTTCATGATAGGGTTTTGTTTACCAAATGCACTCTATCCCATGCTTATACTTCAGCTTTCGGTTGTATAATCTCTGTCATTTTTATAGCTTGGCCTTATGATTTGTGCATGTAGGCGTAGTTACCAAATAATGTATAGAAACCTTGAGTACGGTGACTCAAAAACAACTTATTGTATCATTCAGCTACATGGATAATGTAAATTTCAGATGTAACACATGTATCTGCAAAGTAAACTTTTATTTTACACCTAAATTTACCTCCATACATAGTTTAAAGATGCACTTTAAATTGATAAAAACTTAATAAAACACACACACACACACACAGCCGAATAGGCTCGCTTTGCTCCTTGGCCTCCAATCCTGGAAGCTGGGCCCCCTTACAACAGGTGCGTCCACCACAAATACTTCTGTGGGTGCCCCTGGCCTAGAGTGACATATATGTCACACCTTATTCTGTGCTTACTATGATATTTAGAATTTAATAAAGTCTTTTGGCAAATTATTTACTTCATACTAAGGCTAGAAATATAGAAAAATCAAAGCCTCTCAGAAAAAAAAACAAAAATCGGGCAGATATGGGTTAAGTGTAACACTTATAAGACCACTGTACTGTGGTGTGCCTTTGATACATGCCTACTACGCAGAGTTTTCTAGATGTCTGTGAGTGTTGTGCCCTGAAAGTAAAAAATGTTGATAAAAGCAGAGTGATGGTTGTTGAGAGAGAATGTGACTCCCACTGTGTTGTGAGCAAACTTTGGTTTCTATCTTGTTGCATTTAAAGGATTGGAAGTCAAAGGAAATAGTTATTACAGACTGAGGAAGACAGTTTCGGGGTTGACCAGTTGTATGCATGCAGGACTGAATCGATTAACTCTTGCATTAGAGAGTTGGACAGAAAAGCGATGAAACTGTGTTGTCAGGGGTGCTCAGAGTCAGGAGTCTGAGTCTGGAGGAGGGATGGAAGCAGACAGTTCAGAAGAGCAGTGACCATTATGCCTAATATTTCATATTATTAGCTATACGACAGGTGTTTTGTGATTATGATGAGGTACCTGGTATCTGTATAATATGTGCAATTATTCTGTGATACATATAGTAGATGTGCAGATTGACTTAAGTTTGAGTGAGGATAGATTACAAGCTTTCTTTGGTTTTACTGAGAACCATGTAGAATATGTGCAGTTGTTTTGTGATTATATATTGAAGTTACACAGAGACTGACTAGTTTGAGGGAGAATTCGCTATATATTACAATGTGGATGTATGGTTGTATGGTATGTATGTACATATATGTTATGAAACCTCTGATTTTACATGCAATTCATTTTTAGTATTGTACTGTTTTTGTGTACGGTTTGTATAATATTACGAAAATACATCGGTAACTGACTAAATTTGTTTCAGTATTCAGGTTATTTTGTATTAACATCCTAACTTAATTTTCTTTGGAGATTTAACTACTTATTACACTAGCAAAGAATGGTCTCGGTAGCGTGGTCGGAGGTACTTGTTGGGAAGTCGATGATGGGTTATTTAATACAACCAGAATAAAGTCGTGAGACGTATTATCAACGAAGGTGAGTTACAGGACTCTTGGGTTACTGAGTTTTATTGTAGATTTATCTTGATAGCGATTTACAATGATCTTAGCATGACGGCCAGTCTCCCCTTTCTCCTTACTTTGCCCTAATTGTGCTCTCGGGCATTCTCTATCCCCTTTTCTCCCTATCTGATGTGAAGGGCTTCTCTCTGCCATTATATACAGGTGGGAAAGGATGTTTAGGTAAGGTAGTAGTGTCTAATCGATCTCCTGTGGGCTTCCACGTGTTTGAATACATCATGAGTTTCTTGCTTGTTTAGACTACGAGGATGTTTTGAGAAACATCATATGTTAGGATTCTTGATAGTCTGGGACAACAGACTGTGTACAGATATCATGTGAAATCAGACACTACATCACATCCTGTACATTGTGTTATGAGATATATACTAATGCCTATATAATATCTACAATGGCACACCTGTAGCAATGGAAACACGGTGAATGTTTTTCCCACAAATGATTAGTGCTACAGTACCACTGCTGATTTAACGGATTTATGTGTAGAAAATGGAGGATGTGCATATGGTGTGAGGAATGCGGAAGGGGAAAGAATACCCGAGTTTGGGGAGGCTATGGACATGATTGTGTGCAACACACACTTTAGGAAAAGAATCAGCCGGTTGATTACGTACGAGTCCGGGGGAAATAGTAGTCAGATAGATTATTTTCTGATCAGGAGGGTTGATAGGAGATTAGTGAGGGATGTTAAAGTTATAGGAAGCGAGGAGTGTGTGCAGCAGCACAAACTGTTGATTTGTGACATGGTGCTTAAGGAACGAGTGATGAGAAGGAGGACATATGTACCTAGGAGGAAAATATGGAAGCTGGGAAACCAACCAGTAAGGGATGCCTTTTATAGTGAAATGAGGAGAGTGGTGGCTGAACAGGAAGCCGTAGATAGAGGCGTTAATGAACAGTATAGAGCCCTTAAGAACAACCTCTTGAGAGTTACCGATGCAATACGCGGTTGGAAAAGAGGCCAACCAAGACATAAAGTAACTTGGTGGTGGGATGAGGGTGTAGAAGCTACTGTTAAGGAGAAAAGAAGGCTTTTCCGGGAATGGAAGTATGGTGGTAAAAGGGAGGAGTACTTGGCTGCCAAGCGCAGGGCTAGAAGAGAGGTATACAGGGCGAAGTCTGAGTCACAGAGACTTTTACTTGATAATCTAATTCATGGAGACTGGAAAAATATGATTTTTAGGGTGGCAAATCAGGTGAAGAGGGATAATCTGGACATTGTAGGTGAGCAGTGTGTGAAGAATGATGATGGAAGGGTAGTGGTGAAAGTGAGAATATTAAAGATGCATGGAGAGAGCATTATAGCCGGTTGTTGAATGAGGAGTTTGATTGGGATAGGGAAGGTTTGGAGCCAGCTGATCCTGTGTTTGGCCCTTGGCCTTTGATTGACGCTGCTACTGTGAGTCAGGCAATACGCAGGATGAGGGTGGGGAAGGCGGCAGGTGTGTCTGGGTTGACTGCCGAAATGTTGAAGGCCTCAGGAGATACTGGGGTGAGGTTAGTCACTGACCTGATAAATATGATTATATATGAGTGTGTTGTCCCAAATGATTGGCTGAAGAGTGTAATTGTAAATGTGTACAAAGGAAAGGGTGATGCCCTGGAAAGGGGAAATTACAGAGTTATAAAGCTCTTAGATCAGATAATGAAAGTAATGGAGAGAGTTCTAGAAGGTATGATTAGAGAAAGAGCGAATGTCGATGAGATGCAGTTTGGGTTTATGCCAGGCAGGGGGACCACTGATGCCATATTCATCGTTCGACAGCTTCAGGAAAAATATATTGGAAAGAAAAGGGAATTGTATTTTGTTTTTGTTGATTTGGAAAAAGCCTTTGACAGAGTCTCTAGAGAGGTGGTGAAGTGGGCAATGAGAAAGCTGGGGTTGGAAGAATGGCTGGTTAGGGTGGTTATGGGCATGTACTTGGGTGCTCGCACCCAGGTAAGAGTGAATGGAGCTTTGAGTGATGAGTTTCCCGTGAATGTTGGTGTGCATCAGGGGTCAGTTTTGAGTCCCTTGTTGTTTATCATGGTGCTTGAAGCCCTCTCATGTGACTTCAGAGATGGACTCCCATGGGAGATGTTGTATGCTGATGATTTGGTGTTGATTGCGGAGAATGAAAAGGAGGCGGAGGAAAGATTTAAGAAGTGGAGAGATGGTATGGGGTACAAGGGCTTAAGGGTAAATGCAGATAAAACAAAAGTGATGATATCTAGGGTTGGTGGCGGTACAATCAGAGGAGAGGGAGAGTGGCCATGTGCAGTTTGCCACAAGGGTGTGGGAAGTAATTCCATCTTGTGTAGTGTTTGTGATAAATGGGTGCACAAGAGATGTAGTGGTATTAGAGGTAGACTGCGAGATGATGCTGATTTCATTTGTGCGGCGTGTCGGGGAGAGCAGGTGGAGGTTGTTAGGCGTGAGAGGGTTGAACTTGCAGGTGAGTCTCTTGAGTGTGTGGAGGAGTTTCGTTATTTGGGAGACATGTTATGTGCCGGAGGTGGGGCTGGAGTTAGCTCGGTTGCTAGGGTGAGAAGTGGTTGGAAGAAGTTCAGGGAGCTGTTGCCTCTCCTGACATTGAGAGGACTCTCCTTACGTGCTAAGGGGTCTTTGTATGCAGCATGTGTTAGGAGTGTGATGCTGTTTGGTAGTGAGACCTGGGCAGTAAAGGAAGAGGATATTCGCAGGTTTAAACGTACAGAAATGACAATGATTAGGTGGATGTGCAGTGCGTCCCTGCGTGCAAGGCCTGGGGGGGCTGGGTTTACGATGGAAGAGTTGAGAGGTAGGATGGGACTGGAGTGTATTGGTGTTGTGATGAGGAGAGGTAGGCTGAGGTGGTTTGGACATGTGGAGAGGATGGGGGATGGTAATTGGGTACAGAGGGTGAGAGGTGTTAGTATTGGGGGAGGGGTTGGGAGGGGTAGACCGAGAAAGACATGGGACGAGGTCATTAAGTGTGACTTAAGGGTGAAGGGACTGAACAGGGAGACTGCCAGGGATCGAGCAGCGTGGAGAGCCGCCATTAGGTGACCAAGGCCGACGGATGCAAGCATGTTGGAGCCTTCAAAAACGAAAACGAAAATAGGGTACCTTAGGAAGGCTGTGCCATTGCTATGTGTGGACTTTGTGTATGGTTAACCTACGTGAGCAGTTACAGATGATAAGAATTTGGCAAGATCTGTACTGAATAATCAGGTTTGCTGGGTAAGTACACCTAAGATTTAAAAAGATACATGTTCTATCATCGTTCTGTCTGATGGACTGAAGGTTAGGTTAGGTCAGATAATACTAAATTAACTTCATGTTCATAAACACTAATGTATTTCATCATCCATAAAGAATTACATACAACCCAACCTATCAAGAATAATCAGGCTTGCTGGATAAGTACACCTAAGATTTTAAAAAAAATCATCTTCTCAAATAGACAACTGATGTGGTTAGGTTAGGCGGGATATGATTAAGTTAGGTCATAATTTATACAAAGTTAGCATCATGCCCATAAACATTAAACTAATCCACCAAGACTTCCATGCACACAACTTTATCATGAATCTACCCAGAGACCTAATAACTACATCTGTGGGTGCTATTAATATGGAAAAACCTCTGACGATGCATCATATCGCTGGCACATAGCAGCACTCTTGCTGGTCCCACTGGATGTTTATTGATGACATGTACTTCAAAATATGATGAACATTTAACATTGTGTGGAACTAAACGCTTCATAAAGTGGTAAATTTGTGCTCTAAAGAGATTCCACTTTCAACTGTGGTCGTGGAAGACTTGCAGTTTTATTGGCCTTTTTTCATTCTTACAAACCAAGACAGTGTTATTTCATTACTGCTATGTCAGCGTGTCATATATCCTTGCCACCAGCTGCCTGGCCAGTATCACAGGATCACTGCGCCTGTCCGCTGCGAGCCCGAACGTGCAGTGAGTCCGCTCGCCACCTTATAAACAGCGAGGCATGGCAGAGATTACCCCTCAATACGAGCCTTCCTCACATCAAACAGAGAGCCAAAACCAACATCTCCAGCCTCAGTCTATCAGAGCACGAAGAGAGAGTTGCTGAGGCCTCACTCTTTGCAACATGGTATGTAATAGCGACCACCTACGAGCCCCTCTCTGCCCCACCTGGCACATCTAACTCACTCATTGTGCACCTGCGTCGCCTACAGATGGGCTACCTCTGCTTCTCTCAAATAGCAGGGAGGAATCCCGAACCCTGCCCCCACTGTCACCAACTTGAAGAGTAGCCTCTCAACCACTATTTGCTTAAGTGCCCCGCCACAGCAGCCCTTCTCTCTGCCCTACGAGGCAGACTCGTAAGAAGAATGTCTGCCTTTGATACGGCTGCCGAGATCGTAGCTCTATCCCCCACCTCGTCCTCCTCGATGCTATATCCTCCTACCCACCCCCTTGATGGCCAGACCCTCTCCCCCCCCCCCACCAATTGAACTCACATTCTACCCTGACGGGCTGCATTTTGACCGTGTCCATACTAATTAAATATAGATGGATGAATCTTAACTAACTAGAAGAGATTTACCCACGTTTATTTTTAAAATGTCATCTCCAAGCTAGATTTCGTTCAAGGTAAGCCATGCATATGAATGTGTATCAATAGTAGGATGTATGAAAAGCATAATTACTCTGACCAAAAGCATTTTAAATGAAAGGTATCAGGCTTTCAGCGATGGACATACTGTAGGTTTCTTAAATACGGTAGCCAACAATACTGCAACAGCCGAAATATGTAGCTACGTTTCTCTGGTCTTTATTAACTGTGCTTAATATATTTTGGTGGATCACAGTTGAGTAGGGAAATTGCTTTGGTTAAAGGCCTTATTGCTCAGCATGCAAAATAACCTAGCATACTAAAGGCTACTATTTGACTTTTGTTTCAAATTTTCAATATTCAGAACAATGCCTAGGTAGCAAGGCCGGGTGCTATTTTATTGATATTTGTGTCCTGTCGTTTTCGTATATAATTTACTTCATTATTCCATAATGTCTTAACCGTCAAAAAATTTAAATTTTATTTTATCCTCATTAAAGTTAGGTTCGGTTAGGCTTAATAAGTTGCTGCATTATGGCAGTTTTGACTGTTAAAAAAATAACCTAAACTAATCTAACCTTACTTAACTAGGAGGGGGGGACTAATTTTGCTTTCAATTTTTGACGATTAGGACAATTATATACAAATGAAAATTATAAGAAACCTATAGGATGCAAATTTAGCACCAGGCCCTAAAAATCAATAATGGACCGTACTATAAAAACTAAACGCTGAAGTTCACATGTTTCGTACCATAAATAAATTTGCTGTTCACGCCAGACGTTCTCCTGGTTATGGCGTAAAATAGTATTGGAATGTGACAGGAGGAAAACGCCACAAGAGACACCCCTTTCGTGTAACAAACTTAAATATTCATAAATTTGATAGCTTGTTTTTCTATCTATAAACACTGAATAATTCAGGAATCAAATTTTCCTTGGCATGCCAAAATGTACGAGATATGCAGAGCTGCCCAGAAATTTTACAAGACTAAGCAATTAAGCATTTCTGTAGCGAATCCAAAAACAAACCTTGATGTGTGTTGGGGTTGGCAACGTGGTGCACAGTAAATGGATTAATAACAACAAATTGTGCTCAGAATTTATTTTCAGAGTACCTGTGCAACTTCACATTAGATTTTTGAAACGGCACTAATATCAGAGTTTTTGTGTTAGCCAGCTGAGTGCTGTAGAGGGGAAGCCAGTATGTTCTGCCTCAGTATAGTTGAATGTGTGACATATTGGCACTGGAATGAGATTAAGTAGATGGTTTTGTTTTCTGATAATGGGGTGTTTCTTGAAGTACATCATATGTAGTTCAAGTGTATAGGCTACAATAGTTGATTCATGTTGTAGTGCTGTAATTTTAAGGGTAATTTAAGTATACTTAAGTTAGTATAAGTGTAATGTAAGTTAATATAAGAGTAGTATAAGTTAACATAAGTGTGATGTGAGTGTAGCCCTGAACCCCTGATTAATTCATCTGCAATGGATAGGGAGTGATCATCAAACTGATATTTAGGTTTGTTCCTTGTTAATATTTATAGCAAAAGTGATACTCTAGTAACAGAGGAACTGTATAGAGCGATTATGGGAGTGAGAGTCGTGGTCAGTTCTCACGGTAGAGACGGAAGTTTTAGCACAAGATTAATTATCACGAAAATTTATCTTCATACTTTAAATTCGAAATTTGTAAGTCAGGCTTGGTATTATCATCTTTTTGTACTACATAGTAATGAATTAATGCTTAGTTAAATTCTAATTGCCGATAATGGAAATTTGTAAATCTTAAAGTCTGCGTTACACTGGCGACTTGATACATATCTCCACATGGTTATAATTAGTTTCAACACTCGTTAGTTTGGGCTTCGGTGTAATTGTCAGTCCCATACGCTTGCCACAAAATTTTAAACATCGTCAGTCAATCCGTCTATGTATGTCGAGTGTGAACACCTTATTTCCTATGCCATGTTAGTAAGTGTGAAGAGTAATCTTGCAGAGGAATTTGTCGAAGACAGTTCCAATGGTAGGATAGCCGGGGAGGGTAGGACGCAAGCGGCCTCGAGGGCGTCACTCCACCGCTGCTTCTCGAACTTTACAGGTGTGTCCACGTTTTCTGAATACTTCCCCCCCTTTTCCCTAGTTCCTATAATGTTAATACTCTCCATATGTTAATAGGTTGACTGTTAATGTTTATCCTAACTTTCTTTCATGGTCACTTCATCGCTGCTCCTCGAACTTTACAGATTGCCGTAATTTCCATCGTAACCGTCTGCCCGGTGACGGAAGTAACCGCAGGGTTCATCTCGTGGTGCCTGTTACACTAGAAATTCTTCCCCCCTCCCACCTCCTCTCAGATTCACTAAACTCGATAAGAATCATTGGTCCACTGTAATACTGTAATTTTATACATATCTGTGAAAATTGGAAACGAGTAGTAAGCCTGTTTGAATTTTAGTCCTAGGAAGTTACTGAAAATTGCCTTCCGGATTTAGAGTGTCAATTCGTTTATATAGTTCCTAGAACTTCGAAGTGAAAAGTGTAGGAAAGAACTCGGTCCCAAGGATATATTCTGTGATGTAATTTTTCCAAGGTCATTACCCAAGGAGCCCACACGAGACCATTGGATTGTTGGTTCCATGTTAAGGTGTCATTGTGAATTTAATGATTTGGTATATGAAATTGTTAGATACACTGGAGATAGTGTTATTTTGGAAATAGTATGTTAAGAGGTGAAATTTATATATTTATATGTGCATGTGAATATAAAATTGTGCTTAAACCCAACTGTGGGGAACTCTGTTCATAATAGTGTGTTAGTATCATTCCGTGACTTTGTTCAGCGGAGGTCAAAGTACTATTGCATTCATTGATCTTTTGGTATATCTGACCTGCCCTGAGATAATATCTGCGAAAGAGTAATGATCTTATAATTTCTAGTAATTCATATCCTGTAAGTATTCTATGGTTAATTTGATCAATATCTATTTTCTTATATTTGTATGTTTAGACTTAGTAAATATTAGGTTAAATTTTTATTGTGTTTGAGACTTATTATCCCCTGGGGAGTTTATTTGAGAGACTGAGTGGCCCGCAAGGTGTATTGCTATCTTACGATTCACGCACTCTATATAACTCAGCTACCCTAGTCATTTATTCGCAAGGCCCCAGTACTCTTCAACTTATTATAGAGCAATTATTCTTTCCCGCCATTCGCTGGGTGGTGGCAGCCTATTCTCGTAACTCTGATTAACAATGTTGGTATCTCTTCTTATTTTCATTAATTAATTGGGAGCTCTACATTGGTCACACAAAAACGGTTGGATTTCCCTTAATTTACATTAATAACAACGAATATATAAAATTTTCGTTACCACACATCCACTCCTTCTTTCGCACATACAACACGAACAAAGACTTTGGTGAACTAATGCGGTAACAAAATTGTGCATGTATTCGTTACTGCACACCTCGTCTCTGCGTGTTGGAGAACAGCAGTCAAACTCTGTGAGGTAGTTAACTTAGACATGTCTGAGTCGGTTGTAGTGCTGTCATTAGAGGAGTTTGGAAGAGCCATTTTTCAATGGAGTTTGGAAGAGCCATTTTTGAATGCTGAGAGGATGTATCATCAGGTGTTGAGGAATTTACTTCCTTGCTCTCAGATAGTGGTGGAATGCTCTCTTTACTCTCAGATGATGATGATGATGATGGCGAGTCTTGCTCTGTAGTCTTAGTCAATGTTGGATTCAGAGGAGACTGAATGACTGAGTTTATTGTAAGTACAGGACGGGGACATTCCATGCTGTATACTGAGAACCCAGAAATGTCCATAGTACCACAGGCAGGTAATAATGCAATGGAGTATTGTGCCATGGTGGGTAAGCCAATAAGGGCATCTGCTGGATATCTCAAGTCGTCAGTAACATGAGATTCTATTGGAAAAGGGATCAAGGCTCTGTCTAGTTGTACCTCCAAAGTGACTCTTCCCTTGACCTTAAAACTCTGAGCCCTCTACACTACATAGGCGAATGTCAAGGAAACTGACCTTTTTTTTTTCATCTAATGATGTTTAAACAGGTATCAGAGATCAAGTTTACTGTAGATCCTGTGTCCATGAAAAAAGATGTTTGTATGTCATTACTCCATCCTAGAATGACTAAACCTGAGGAAGTTATGGTCCCTACATGGCGAATGGGGAGTTGATGTTCTGTTGCTGCGTTATATTGGTCTGATACGGGCGCGTCGCTTCCCCCGACTGGCGGCGGTTTAGGTAGCGACATTCCTCAGTAGTGTGAGTCGCACTGGTCTTATGATACTTGCATGTAGGACGGCGCGAGCGGGAAGGCGTACGCTGTCTACCTTGGGAGTGATGTCGTCTGTGTTTATGGTCGCAACTGGATTCGTGATGTCCGGGGTTACCACAGTGCCAGCAAAGAACAGAGGATTGTCTGTTCTGTCGAACACTGGATTGCTCACGACTTGCGGTTGGTGAACGATCCCAGGGAGGAGAACGGTGCATGTTAGGCTATCCTTGTGTAGCGGGACACGTCGCGAGTAGTCTGATGGAGTGGAGGTGTGACAAACTTGGGAGACCAAAGGGCGGTTTGTGGCCTGACGTGTGCGGTTCGAGCCTGTTCTTTCTTGGATGGTTTTGGTGACCTGGACAATTTTATCTCCTGGAATGAAACCTATCTCTAGAGCTATCTCTCTTTGTCAAGGATCAAGCCAATTAAAGAATCTCAGGTAACCTAGTAAATCTGCAAAGTTTTTGAGTGTAAGCATAGGAGCCCCATTTACTTCTATCCATTTCGTGCCTACTAACAATTGGCGCATCTCGCTACTAGTGGCCTTCATGGCAGCCACTGCTTCGCGTAATTTGGCATTTTGAGTTGGGACTGCCATGTCCTCCTCCATCTGGGTGAGGAGATTATTTAATCCAATGAGAGATGCGGCATTGGAATGCTGGCGAGTTCCTTGCGGAAATCATCAAAGGTTTTAATGACATCGAAATGACCTGCATGGATCGTGGCTCCGACATTCGTTTTGCTTTGGTGTACTTGACCCATAAGGTAAGACACTTTGAGTGGTTCATCTGTGATTCCGATTGTGGATGTCCGTTTCTACCTTCCTGAGGAAATTGTAAACTGACCAAGTCGAGTCCTCACTGGTAAATTTGGGATCACCTAGATAGATGGACTGTGGGGAGGGGGTGTTTGAGCCATGGTTGGAAGAGTGCATGTTTGCTAAGTGTGGAAATTACTGAAGTAGGTGATTGAGAGAGAGAGAGAGAGAGAGAGAGAGAGAGAGAGAGAGAGAGAGAGAGAAGATAGTGGTAGTTAAATGTAGTGGAGACGGGAGATGAAGTTGGGAAGGAGAGTTAACAATAGTTGAAAGAGCAGGGATAGGAGAAAGCTGTGTAGAATCAGGGGTAGAGCATGAAGTATCAGGATTTATAGTATCTGGATTTAAAGTATGAGGGTCGGCGGGAAATGATGTTTGAGTTGCTAAGGTGTGTCTAGGATATGAGCGGCCGCTGCGGAGATGAGTCACTGACTCTTCATCAGTGGGAGGTTGTTGTTCGTTTGCAGTTTGTTGGCTCTGACTGGTGGGAGTACGTTCCGTATATTCAAAATATGACATGTAGTATGGTGATAAAATGTAGGATGAAGGATGAGAAGGTATATGTGTATATTTACAATGTAAAGATGAGGGAATGTACAATAAGAATGGAAGTGAAAATGAATGAAGATGAATGGGTGCGGGCGTTAATAAATAAAGGGTGAAGTGTGAGATAAGTTATAAATGTAGTTTGTGAGGATGATACTGAAGTGAGGGTAGTGAGATGAATATCTACCTAATATGTAATCTGTAGACAAAATCCGGAGAATAATTTCTATAGAAAGTCAAGTAATGGGTGGACGAGAATAAATTATATTTACATAGATCGGGCTTTGAATGAAGTGAAGTAGGTCAGCTGGTGCGAAGTTAAAATAGTGCTTCTGATTGGTGGTTGGCTCGCTGGAGATGAGACTGGTTGTGATTATGGAGGTGGAGTTGGTCAGCTGGAACGAAGTTAAGACAGTGCTCAAGGGTGACGGCGTGGCTCGCAGTAGATGAGACTGGTTGTGAATACGGTGTTGAAGTCTGCCTGGCAGATATGTATGATGAGTCTTGGAGGAGGCGGGTTGGTTCACTGGTCTTGAGTTAAGATGATGCTCAGTGGAGGCGTTTTGGCTTGGTGGGTGGGAGACGGTACGTGAAGGCGGTCTGTGGCAGGCGCCTACTCAGCACAATAGCACATGTGGGAAAGCGAAGAGGCACCTGATGGGTGAGTAGGGTGTGAGGAGTGTGGTTACGGCAACGGAATAGGTCCTCACAGGGTAAGTGCAGAGTTGGTGGGGACTAGATGCATTGGGCGGTGTTGGGGTGAACGGCAGACGGTGGTTAGGTGACACCGAGAGAGGAGGGGACACTATAAGGCAGAGCACTGAACTGATTGAATAGGTGCACAGTTGGTGAGACAGGTGCGTAGGTCGGCGGTGGTGACACTTTCGGCAGACGAAAAGCAAGGTGTGTGGGCTGGACGGATTACAGAACACAGCACTGGTGAGTATTTGTTGGTGTCACTAAAGCAGTGTAGGGAGGCGATCAGGAACGAGGTTTCGGTTCACCGCTGCACCAAATGTAAACCACTGTCACATTGGTGAATGAATGAAAGTCATGGAGTAGCTATTTAAGGACTTTAATACTGGATCTAAAATTACAGTGTGCCCTTCGAGAGGGCTCGTCCCGGACTGATCACATCTGGTGCAGTCGAGCGTGAGAGACAAGTTTGACTCAGCTGTTTTAAGATCTAGCAGTGGGGATATACAGTTGTGGTGGTGGTGGTGGGGGTATAATGTGGTGATATACAGTGGGGGGGTATAATGTGGTGATATACAGTGGGGGGTTATAATGTGGTGATATACAGTGGGGGTATAATGTGGTGATATACTGTACAATGGGGGGTTATAATGTGGTGATGTACAGTTGGGGTATAGAAATACAGTGGGGGTGTACAATAGTACTGTAACCCCACTGTATATCTATATGTATCCCCCCTTTATGTCTATACCCCCACTGTATATCACCACATTATACCCTCCCCCACTGTATATCCCCACTGCTAGATCTTTAAACAGCTGAGTCAAACTTGTCTCTCACGCTCGACTACACCAGATGTGATCAGTCCGGGACGAGCTCTCTTGAGGGGCACACTGTAATTTTAGCTCCAGTATTAAAGTCCTTAAATAGCTACTCCAGGACTTTGATTCAGTCACCAAGGTGACAGTGGTTTACAATGGTCAGATTCAAGATCAGGGATTTTCAGATGGCTATAATTTGAAACAGGTTGAAGGTAGAGATATTACTACTGTCAGCATACAGGAACTCCCATATAGGCTTTTATTTGGCACCAAGACCTTTAACACTGAATGACCTTGAAAGGCCCAGCTCAAGGTCACGGATGTTCAGGAGGCTATAGCTCAAAACTGGTTGCAGATAGATATTAATTATTATCAACATATAGGAAACCCCAAATGGGCTTTTAATTGATACCTTGACCTCTGACCTTAACCCTTCGTACGCCAGGTAAAAAAACGTAATCCGGAACTCCATGTGGGGTCTTGAAAGACCCAACTTAATTTTTGGATTGCTGTCATATGCACAGAGTTACAAATGTTAAGTTATGTACATATGTTACCAAGGACACGGCTCGTGTAGCCAACCCAGCATGTGTCCTTTTTGTGTATTATTTTTTTTATTTTTTTTGTGTTTTTTTAATGAAAGTAAATTTTTTGATTTTCTTAGAAATTTTTGAATGTTTGCATATGTAATGAATAATGTGTCATATATTTTTTAGGCCACATTATTCTTATACATTCAGCATGCTCTTAACTTAATCAAATAAATGTAGTTTAATACCATAGGTAAAAAAAAAACACTATCATGAAGATAAAATGCCACAAGAAGTATGGTTGAATCAATGTTCAGAACATAAACTGGATTGACATTTATATTAAAACAACTCCTGACTGATTTACAAATCAAGTAAACATAAACATAAACAAGATTGACATATTTATAATCGGACAACCCCTGAATGATTAATCAGATGAGTCACTGCAGGTGTCATTATCAGCATCAGAAATGGGAGGATCTTCTACGATTCTACCCCACTGACTGTAGAACATCTCAACATTCAATGACATGGTCAATAATATCTAGAATCTGGGAAAAAAAAAAGTTACACGGAATGCTAGGTGGGGTACCGGCCGACTCCCGATGAAGTTCGAGCTCTCGTAACTCCTGAACGATAAGAACCTTTCCACTCCAATGTTGTGTGCTTATACACTGGCCAAAGACAAACAAAGTCATGGCTCACCAGATTCCTAAAACAGTAAGTGGCTGAATGGAATAATTTAAAAAATGTGTTGGGGTCAATCTGATCCCACATGGCGTGCGAAGGGTTAAGTGATCTTGAAAGATCACACTCAAGGTCACGGATATTCAAGGGGCCATAACTCGAAACTGGTTGAAGACAGACAGATATTTACTATTATCAACTTGTAGGAAGTCCTATATTGGATTTTAATTGGTACCATGACCTTTGAACTTAAGAGACCTTGAAAGGTCAAATTCAAGGTCACGGATATTCAGGGGGCTATGACTCGAAACTGAAGATAAAGCTATTTACTATCATCACTACATAGGAAGTCTCTTATAGGCTTTCATTTGGCACCAAGACCTTTGACCTTGAATGACCTTGAAAAGTCAACCGCAAGATCACCGATTATCAAGGGGTTATAACTTGAAAACGGTTGAAATAAATGCTGTCGGGCGAGGTTTGTTGTGCCTGGCACCACTTGTTGTTGTTGTTGTTGTTGTTGTCGAGGAACTTCAGCCTGTCTGGCAAGAATATAAATGTGTCATGAAGGATGACATAAAGACTGATAACGATATTGCTTGCGTTGACTTGTTGCATACGTGAAAGAGAAAAAAGTTACCAGTGCCCTCTCCCCCGTCCCCCCTTCTGTTTCTTCAACATACGTGTAGGCTAAACATGCACCACATCGCTCCCCTCCTTCTCACATCCTCTGTTATGTGCATGTGTCAGTTCAAACTGGCCTGTAGTACTTCAAGTGTTTCACTTATAATTGTTGGGATGGAGACGTATGTACTGGTCAACTGGGTGAGGTACGTCACTTTTTGTATATATGTAAATTCTCTATACCATGTTAAAAGTTATCGTAATTAGGATCGACAGTTGTCGTATATGGAAATGTTCCTGACTCCTCTGGTTCTCTTTCATTTATTGATGCATCCTATATTATTGTCTGCCTCGACTGACAGTCAGCAGGTGATGAGTGCAGGTGTGTAATGTAAAAAGGCATTACATATCTGCAGTCGATGGTGTTCTCTTGGCCGAGGTATTTTTACCACCAGTGTAGGTTTAGCTATTTGTATCTTTAGGATTTAGATAAGGTGAGAGATTTGTCTATTAGGTTATTAGTTTTAGGGTTTTTAGATTAGGTATATTTTTGGATAATAATGCAATATAAAAAAAGATAAAATAACAGAAATAGAATTAAATATATATATATATATATATAT
>JAGKTI010015608.1:0-20344 GCA_018397915.1 Birgus latro
TAGCCGTAACATATTTATAATTCCACTAAAAAGCTATACTTCTTTCACCTTAGGTCGGCCCAGATTTTTCGTCCTCTTTCAGCTTGTGTATGGATAAAATAATACCTTGGGTTTACATACTGTCATATCACTTCTTCGTGACTTGTGTTATATTCTAGTGTTCAACTTTTGTGGAGAGATCAATTTTAGGCCAAGTTAGAGTAAGAAAGAATACAAGATTCTCTCTCTCTCTCTCTCGTACCCCACCTGCGTCACCAGACACATAAATCGGGGAAAATAACTGCTCCCTTCTCGATTTTTATATTTTGCTTTTAGATCCTGTCCTGATGCCGAACTAAAAAAAAAAAAAAGTATTCGGGGTATGATGGAGAATTTGAATGGAAATGCCGGGGATAAAATACTAACAGGATTAAGTATAGCCTACGTATATTAATGCTACCCTTGTCTTATTTATCTTTTATCAACCACACCTGTACAAGACTCAGGTGGGATTAATCGCCTTTAGATTCTTAGTAAGGAAGGTGAGGCCGGATTGAACTCACCTGGTCCCTTCAATCCTTACCAAGAAAAAAGGTTAAGCCGGATTAAACTCACTGGCTAAATCTGGCTGCCGGATATACCTTTGGGTACCGTAATTAAAAAGAGAGGGGGACTGAGGCCTACACCGAGGATGAGGTGGAGGGATGGAGTGGAGAGGTTTATGAGTGAGGGGGGTGTGAGTTGGGGAGAGGGGAGCGTAATGGCAGGGGACAGGACGACGTGGTGGCGTTTTGTTTGTGAACACCCCTTACAGGATTAAGACGTCTGGTTATAGATAGATAGAATTAAGCCCAGTATGAGCACAGAGGCCTACACCAGGCCAGCTCACTTCACACACACACACACACACTGGTATTCACCTTTCTCACAGCACTGTCTACCATGCTGATTGTTCTTATCATAAATATATAGTGCTCCAGTACTGTGTGGCAGAACCAGAAGAATTATCGGCAACAGGAAATACAAATATTTTTATAATTCGTAATTAGATTTTACATCCATCAAGGAATCCCCTTTTTATTTTAATTTTTTTGTCCCATCTAGAACGCAGAGTGAAAGACTGACGAGGAGAGTGTATGTGAGTGAGGTGGAGGGGGCGAGAGGGAGGGGGAGGCCGAGGATGAGATGGAGGGATGGAGTGGAGAGGTATATGAGGGAGGGGGGTGTGAGTTGGGAGCGTGGTAGTGAAATGGCAGGGGACAGAGTGACATGGAGGCGATTTGTTTGTGGCCACCCCGTGCGGGATTGAGGCGTCTGGCAATAGTTAGATAGATAGAACGCAGAGATCGGGGGCTAGGTTACTCATTCCCGACTAATAAAGTAAGAGAGATCACCCTCACTAGCCCCTGTGTACCATTATGTGAGCAATCAGCCCAACCATTCCTTGGATGGAAACCCATATTAGGCTTCATCTTGCTGGAGCATCTTAACTCACTGACTACCAGTCGTGATTTGGCCATATGGTTACCACCCAACATAGTAAATAGTTTCTTGGGTTATGTGAAACCAGTTAGCATGTTACTCAATGTAGAATCACCTGAAGACAGAATTAAAGTGAGTGAGTGGATAATGGGCGCCACCTACACATACAGTACAGTAAATCCCCATTGTGTAGGTCGTATTCAGAGCGCATATAGAAATTCGTAACACATTTTCCTTAACGAATTAGTCTGCATTACATCTCAGCAGCCTCTTGTATATAGCTGATGTAGGCTATGTCAGTACTGAAATAGCATAGACAGCATACAGTATACAAGAGAATGCTAAAGAGTAAAATGCAAAATAAATTGCCGAGAAAGAAGTGTTAAGAAGCTTCCAGTGGCATCCTAATGTAAGTTACTTTTTTTTTTTTTACTGTGTATGTGTGTGTGTGTGTGTGTTTTAAGCACTCTGCTACAAGGATGTGTTTAATATTCTGTTCTAACTCCTACCAGGTGATTTTATTCAGTGATTAGAATAGACTTTTTGAATTGCTGGAGTGAGATATAGCCCTCATTAACCCCCTTCACTTCAGGGTCTCACTTAAACTGCTTCAGATCGTCATTTCAGTAGCAAGAAGAAAAGAAAAGGGCATCATTGTACTAACTGGGTTTAAATGTTTACTATAGTTCTTTTACATTTAGAGTAAAAGGAGTATACAGTAGATACATAACTACCCATGAAGCTGTGCCCAATTCCCCCAATTAGCTGTATCGAAGAATTTGGAATTTTTTAAACACCTCGTACATATCGTGAGGACCACGTGTAAAATATGAATAATTTTGACTTAATATGCTTTTGTTACTTTCAGGTAGTGTTGATCAGTAGTTTCGTATTACCTTCAGAATGGTGTAGAAAAAAGGCTATTGAAATTATATTCAGTCTTATAGGATAAGAAGTACTGTACTGTGAGAAGGAAAAATACTCTCAGCAAGCAACATTGAATTATAATCCATTGAAATGAGACTGTATAATCATAGACTGAATGCTGTACTGTGAGAAGAGACTATGTACATACTGAGCATCACCGAAAGAGGATATTGAAATGATGTAGTGAGTCTCATAGAATAAATGCCATGCTACAAGGAAGTTGTGTACAATGTGTCTTGTGAATGGACATAAAATTACTGAAAAGTACCTAGAGCCACTGTGGTGGTAGCAGAGACTGAGAGACATGGCCCAGGACAGGTGATGGAAAACCCGCTTCCCTCAGATGGAGACAAATATGAAGACTACAACAAAGAGAGAGGCTGGGGAGGACAGTCTTCGAGAGGGGGTGGCAGACACTTCTGATGCTCATTATAATGCTGATGAGGAGGAGAGACTTAACTGCAATCCAGTCTCGCACACCATTGTAATGGATGGTGACGAGGTGATAGCTACCCAATCCTTGTTAGACATCCCTCCTTACCCAGCTAATGATAATGATAATCCTATGGAGGGCCATTCATATCAAGGGAGAAATGGGGGAACTGTGGAAAGTGACACTGTGCAAGATTTTGGATCCAGTATTAGCTTGTCTAGTAATGACGGGGAGGGTACCACAGACTTGATGGCAGCTATCTGTCGTGCCCTGCCAGAACTGCAAGCCCTAAATCCAGTGCCAGTAAGACGTCATTCTTGCTCGGGATATGGATCACTTCAAAAGTCCAGGAGAGATCAGGCTTTACGTAACAGTGACCCGGAGAGATATTCAAACACACTCCCTCGCAAGTCCCAGTCACACACAGTCAGCAATATTTGCCATGAACCAAAGGCCAGTGGTCATACTTATGACAGTGTTAGAGTTCTGGGGCTTCATTCAAGCCTTCAAAAAGGACTGAGTCAGGCCAGTAGTGAGGTGTTCCACTCTTGTCCCAGTTCTTTAATATTCTCAGATAATGAAATTTCAGTTGAATGTGAGGGGGTAAAAGAACTGAGTTCCATAATATCTGTCACACAACAGGGAGATCCAGACAGTGTGCTGGTAGAAGCCAGCAATAGTGAACTGTCAATTCTGAAAGAAGATGAAAAAGAGAAGCACGAGGAAACACAAGATACACAGACAGGTGAATCTGGAATCAAGGATGATGACAGCAGTGATGTTGATGGTGCAGCAGTTTTAGTAACCACTGAAGATCAGGAATCAGTCACTGTGCCAAGTGGAAGTCCTGTTGTGACAGGTGAAAGTGAACCACATTATGCTGTGATCAGAAAGGGGCCTCCTGTACCAGTATTAAAAGAGAAACGAGTAAAGAAGAATAAAGTCAATGAATCGAACAGACTAAGCAGTGAGAGTAGTGAGGCAGTTGTGGTGGCAGACACAGAACACATTTATGATTGTCCCCGAACAGGACTGGATGGAAATGCAATATGTAGCAAAGATGATGATAGCCACACCATTGAAAACACAAGTTGCAGGGAGAATGAAAGTAATAAAACACCCATAGAACATGAGCCTGTCTATGAAAGTGTAGATGAGGGACCCCAAAGAAGAGAAAAACGAGAAAGAAGAAGCCGGGACAGTGGTAAGATGAATGAAACTGGATGTAGGGTGCAGCTTTTGCCTGAAGGGTTATGGGTTGCTAAGGCCTGCATGTTGTTAACCCCACATTTTTTGTTGACTTAAGAGATTTTGTAATGCCTCTTCCTTAGTGATTTATTTTGCACATCACACCATAAACCTTTGGCTGTGAAAAGCCTATTATGTATTTTATGCTACTAACATCAGATGATTTTTACAGTGCTCAGGGGAAACATCTCACCAAGAACTTTTAATTCTCATGATTATTGTTTTAGATGAAAGTAATGAGCTTTGTATTTTATTCCAGCTTATGACAGATGATTATATTCAGCTTATAGACTCACCATACACTGGGTTAAGTCTTCTTATATGTTATTAATACAGACTGTTACTATTAAGTGACCATACATAATAATATGAGAGAAAGGAAGGTTGTAATAGAAAATTAATTGCTAAGGAAGAGGCATCATGAAGCCTCCAAAGACAGCAAGGAAGCAGCCATGTTCAGTCTTGACTCCTGTGGTTATTCTTTTGTGTTCTTTGCTTTTGTTGCAAGACTTTGCTGTGGTGGTGGTTCTTTCTTTTACCTTTGTCAGTAGATTTTATGTCTTGTACTGAATTAACATACACTATATATTTTTCCACTGCACAAGTGTGAAGAAACTGTTGTAAATTGGAAAGTCGAGATTTGTGTGATTGTTTTATTTTTTTAGTCTCCTTTGCAGAAGCCTGCCCCCCAAGAATGTATTGTACAGATTAATATTTATTATGTAATGCTTAAATCTGCTCTGTAGTGGTTAATAAGTTGCAATAATTTTATCTTCAAGGCAAAATGTATATACTGAATCTTTGAAGGGTTTCATCCAAGGGAAGCTAAGGAGAATGAAGAAATCTCATCCTAAAGAAATATAGTACTATGTTCACAGAATTGTTTTTAATAATTTATTCTTGTGCAACACAGCACAATAAATTTTTTCCATTAATTACAGTGATGATGTTCATTATTATATTTTACTTTTACTTCCCTTAAGCAATTTTATTTAGCTTTTAGAGAACCAGTCATAGTAAAAGGGTTTGAAAGGATCTCCATTAATCCCTTTACAATGTGGAGGCTTATACAAAGACGAATAAATTCATCTAGTAGTAGGAAAAAAAGGACATCACCATAATGTACTCTATCAGTTTGTTGACAGTACAGTACATGCAAAAAGTACTGGAAATCACATTCCATACTTAGCTTCCTTTTATGGTAACTTCCGCAGTACTGACCTCCTCCCTCTCCCTAAGCCTGTTTGGGCTAGATGAAACCTTAATTTTGTGTTTTTTACAGACTATGAACTTTATTTGGCTACTTATTTCTTTTTAGTAGTCATTATTCTGTTTCACCTATCTTTTTATCAAGCACAGTACTGTCACATACCTGTATCGTTTGGCAAACATCGTACTATACTTCTGCATCATGTGTAACTTTTCGTTAGACACTGCACTCTTTCATATTTTTATTTTTCATTTTTTATTTTTATTTTTTATCAGATACTGTACTGTTCCCTCATCCCAGTGTCTTATGGCTTTACTAACAGCAGCAACTTTCCTCACCTTTCACAGACTCGCGATCAAGCAGATCTAGCCGTTCCAGTCGCTCCAGTACCCTTAGTGGTCCATGGTGTGAAGACCGCATCTACGAGGACATCCCCGACCTGGGGAGTGGTGGTGGTGGTGGTGGCAGCGGTGGTGGCAGTGGTGGTAGTGGTGGTAGTGGCAACGGTGGAGGGGGTAGTGGCAGTGAGGAGACCTGGGTTTCACGTCGCCTGCACGTCCACCGACAGTTATCCTCCTCAGACTCCTGGGGTTCTGAGGACTTTGAGTCATACTCCAGCAACGAGGAGGAGAACGGTGGAAGTTCCGTCAAGACACAGCCTCCAAAGTGAGTTGTTTATCTCCCACATTAACCCTTTAGAAGGAAAGAGATTCCCTCAGCTGAATTTAAACATCAGGCTGTAGCCAGACCATAATACCTAAATGTGTTGCTAGTTAAATATTCTTACATATGAAAAGCATTCTTTCTTATATGACGAATTCCAGGTGCCAAAGTTTTCTGCTGCTGTAGCTTGAACATTTGTAGCAAAAGATACATTATATCAGAAATAGAATTTTGGGGGTAACATTATCTAGTATGATATTGCTTGTATTTTGTTGTTTCTAGTCTGTAGGTAGAAGCAGTTAATGGTACAGGAGTTTTCATTGGAAAGTAGCAGCAGCAGCCTGTCAGTTCCTTATCTGAGAATCTCTTGCTTTCCCTCCATGTGGTGCACTAACATTGTCCTGGCACTCCACCATTATGTAACTGCTTACTACAGTACATATACAGTACAGTATTCCAATTAGTAAAGTCATATTTAACACTGTGCTGTGTGACAATTAAGTGTACTGTGCATCATTTCTGATTTCATCATTCACACATTTTCAGATCCACTTCGTATTTGTTGTTGTCAGGAAGAATCTATTCACCAACCTGTTAGAGTTTGTCACCCTAGAGGATGTACTTCATTTTCTTAATGTTACCAGGTATCAGGCAGTATTTTTAGCTGATGAAAGACTTTTGAAAATGGAGGAGTTACCAGTACAGTACATAGGGCACTCATTAATCCCATCATGTGAGAGACTTTTCCCATGAATGTAAACATCTGGAAGTAGCAAGAACAAGCTACAGTATTATATCATCATAGTGAACTGGTTGGTTTTTTGCAAATTACTCAAGAGTTTTGTCTCTTATATATTCCAGATACCTGTTCCAAGATTGTCTGATACAGTCTCATATAGCTACCCTTTGCCCCTTGTATGTACCTTTCTTTCCACTGAAATTCCCCACTACAAATTAATACTGAGATTTGTATTTTTCATAGCAACTCTTGGCTTTAAGAATATTGTGTGATAAATATTATTGTAAAAGTAATCAGCCACATGGGATATTATTACACATAAATTGTTTCACATGATGTAGTGCTACCTTCAGGTGACTCTACGCTGAGTGACAACCCAAATGCAAATTATTTTGTACTTATTGTTGGTGGTCTAGTAGGTTAAGGTATGGCAAATAGATGGAGCCCAGAAGGGTATTACATTTGAGGGGTAGTTGAGGTTTATTGTTCACATATTGCCACTCAGGGGTAAGCAAGGCTGGTCATCCTTGCCTTAATGTTAGGGCTGAGTAGTCTAGCCCTGGGCCTGTGCACTCATGATAGGGCAAAAAAGGATTGGATGATAAATAGATGGGTAGACAATGTTCTTGCTTCTTGCATGGAGTTAGGTATGTGAACTCATAAATAAAACATTATGTGATAATTTAATGTATTCATGCAGTTAACCTATAATTGCTCTTATTAGTGAATGGTCATTAGCAGGAAGTATGCTATCAAGTTATCAGCTTCACCATTGATAAGCTTTACCTGATAAGACCAACAGTCGTCTTGGCACAGTGGTCGCATCAGCATCGCCTGTCAGTAGTTGCTGCTGTCTAATCAAACAAACTTTGCTGAAGCAGTACCAATAACCATACATTCTCCTCTCACCCTCCATATCACAGCTTACCTAGAAAATAATGTATTCTTTTCTCATGGTATGATTGTTGAAACTTTTGAGGAAATATGGTGTTTATATAATCAGTAAGAACCCCCCTGAGAACAAAAGCCCCTTGCACCAGTACAATGGCACCACCAGTATCATTGTCACGAAAGAATAGCACAGGCAGTACTCCTCGGCCACAGATTCCATTAAGACGAACACAGAGCCTAAACTGGACAAATGATTTGACCAGATCTCCAACATCACTAGATGGTATTCACCAGTTGACCCCAAGAAGAACACCACAAGAATTAGATAAATCAGTTGTTAAAAATGCACGAAAATCAATTTTGAGTTCAAGATTTTCCTTCTTGTTGGGAAGAAAACTGTCTGTGGTGTCAAAGGAAAGCAGAACCACTGATGTTGGGCAAAAGCATTTACCTCAGCAAGATGAGGAGCAGCATGACTCTGTGCAGGCACTGCCAACACAAACAGCTAATGTGGATGTCTCATGTCACCCAATACTTAGTGTGTCAAACCAAAATACATCTGACACTTCATGCATTGTTCAGAGTGAGTATTCAAGCAACTCAACAGTCTGGTATGTAGATCTTGAGAGAGAAGAGGAAGAGAGTAACTTACCCTCTCTTTCACTGAATAATATACTACCAGAGTCTGAAGGTGAAGAGGGACAATTAGCCACCCCTTTACCAAACCATGAATCACTTGAGTTTGAAAAAGGAAGGAAACATGCAGACAATATAAAGAATCAAGAGTTGTCAGAGTGTGTTGAAAAGGGGGCACAGGGTGAAGATTTGCACAAAGAAAGATTAACCTATGAGAGTAATTGCTACCTGAGTGCCAGCCAGAATCAGCTCTTTACAATTGATGAAGAAAATATAAGAAACCACAACTCCAGTACCTCATCTGATTCAGACTCTTATGCAACTGCTGGTGAGGTGTCACAAGAAACATCTCCAGTTTTGCGACATTCCCACAATGCCCCTTCAGACTACAGAGATAAGCGTTGGACTGTTGCTGTGTTTAATATTCACGACACAACAGCTCAAGAGGGAGAGGCAGGTGTGAATGATTCATTGGAGGAAATGAGGGCTCAGGGATTATTCACTGAAACTGAGCACTTCCAACAAATCCCAAATCGTGATGAAATGGTGGAGAATTCAGTTGCCACCACTCCTCCACCACTTCCTCGCAAACAGAGGAATGCACATGAAGAATATCCTGCTTCTGTTTCCCAGCTACGAGACTCTGTTGAGAATCAAGATGACATGGCAGAGAATTCAGTTGCCATCACTCCACCACCATTACCCAGTAAAAAGAGAGAGGCATGTCAAGAATCACCCATTTCTCATCCACCAAACTCCCCTAAAAGCCAAGATAATTCAATCATCACCACTCCATCATGGCTGCCTCCCAGACAGAGATATGCATGTCAAGAATATCCCATTTCACAATACCCAGACCTTCCTGCTTCCCCAAATGACTCGGTTTTGAACACTAGTCAGAGTATGCTGGAACTATCATGGTGTGGGAGGCAAGACACCCCCGCCCCGAGAAGCAATCGAACCTTGTCTGTGTACGACAGTGTGAGGATGAAGCCACCCTCCTTACATCGCAGCTTCAGCCTAAGCCTTAGTGGTCGTGGAAATAGTGAAAAGTTAGTTACATGATATAGTTGTTATAATGGCCCCAGGTTCACATTTATGCTCATTGACTTCTTCACTTTAATTTATTCCAGATGCATCAGAGAGTATTATTCAGCTTAGGAGAGTGCTCTGGTAGTGAAGAGATAAAAGAAGGCTGCCTTTAACTTCTCCAGTTTTTAAAAAATCCCTTGTTTGTTATTCACATGAACATGTAAAATTTATGTCACTTGTACTGGCTTCTGTATTATGTTGCATAGTTTTTTTCTGTAGTGAACAGTAATTCTTCACATTAAGGCTGTGACTCTATCTGTCTGTCTATCCGTAGCCAGACACCATAATCCTGTAAGGGGTGGACATTAAACTTTTTATGGGGAGGGGCACAAACCCTCTGCCAACCCATTTGTTGACACGTAGGGAACATGTATGGGTTGTGAACGTGTTACTAAAAACTACCTTGTTAAGTGAAGCTTACTGTACAGTAAGTGAAAGTTTCTTCCATCAAGAACTTTGGTCTTTTCAGAGATTAAAAAAGCATATGAAGAATTACAATGAATATAAAACCTTGTCCAGTGCTATCTTTGAGTGCATTTGTATTAGTTGAATACTACAGTCCACGAGCAGTATAAAGAAATTATGGTAAGGATATACTGGACTGAGACAAATGCAAGTGTGAGATGAATCAGCTCTTACCCTTCACTGCACATGGTGACCACTTAATAATAAACAATGGCAGGTTATGTAACAAGTGATCCTTTGTTAATTAAGAGCTTTGTAGTGAGATCTGTGCTGAGTGAAAGTGTGTTAAATGAAGAATTACTATTCATGTCCTGTAAATTTGTTGCTTTATTATTAGCTGTATTTTTTTTTCTTTATAAAATCACAAACAGTGCTGTATATGTCCTCAGTAATTTGTCTTGTCATCTGAGTGTTCAAGCAAAGGTTCTGGGATGTGAATGATTGTGTCCCATTTTGTTGGGTACATTGCTGATAATAATTCCACAATTGTACTCTCTCTTGTTTCTGGGTAGCTTTCTCATCCCATTTTAAGATTAGAGAAAGGAATATGATGATGATAATTATTATGGCCTATATTTTAATGATACTGTACCTGTAAAGCAAATGTATTGTTTTAACATCTCAGTCTTCACTATACTGTATGAATTATATCATCAGAATAAGTAATATACTGTATTCACTGAATATCATCAGAATAAGTAATATAGTCATAATAAAATTGTCAGTTGCCTGTTTCAGCTGTGAAATGAACACTCAAATGATGCATTTTTCCATAATATTAGTTTGGGCATGTTGAGTGGATGGAGGATGACAACTGGGTGTGGAAGGTGAGAAGTGTGAACGTTGAGGGTAGGGTTGTGGGAGACAGACTAAAAAAGACCTGGGACGAGGTCATAGAGTGTGACCTCAGGGATAAGGGACTGAATGGGGAGGCTGTCAGAGATGGAACAGCATGGAGAGCCACCATTGAGTGACCAAGGCCAATGCATGTTGGAGCCTTTGTAAACAAAACAAAGCTAAGTGATCTATGGGCAGTTTCATTCTGCCTGGGAAGGCTCTACATTTATGAAGGCATACTTCATGGTTATATAAAGCCCCTCCCCTTTGATAAGTCGGTGCCAAGTTTAATGTTCAGTAATCATCAGGAGATAGAAAGGATAAAATTTAAAATATGCCATTGAATTGAAGGGGTTCATGTACTGGACTACAGTGGTTTAGTCTCTGATCCTGCAGCTCATAAGGGGTATTGTGGTATCGGCTTCTTTTTTTTTATTATTATTTTTTATCATGAGCATTTTTCTTTCAGCCTGGAGAACTTCAAGCAGCGCCTATTGCGGAAGAGAGAGCAGTGGCGAGAGAGACGACAGTCTAGCAAGAGCCTGAAGGATGCAGCACGTAAAGATTCCAAGGAAGATCACAAAGACTCTGTTGTCAAACCTTCTGAAGACAGTAAGTAGTATATCTCACTGTTTTTACTCATCTTGTAGCAGGAAGATAGCTTGACAGTACTTCAGCACAAGTGTACAGATTAGGACTAATATTACTGTGATATTTTCCCTCCTTTTTTTCCCAATTCCCAGTTGATCTTCACAGTTGCTTTTAGTTAATATTAATTACTCACAGTAGAAGAATGAGTTACATCCCCATTTTCTTCCTTATATTAGACAACACAGTAGTGCAGTATGTCCAGAAGTGTTTCAGCATGGAAATAGCCTGCATATACTGTACAGAGATTAAATATTTATATCTGTATATTTATATACTCACACGCTGTACCAATATACAGTACAGTACATGCATTAGCTTATCTGAGGCTGAATCTTTCTCCAACACGTGTAGTTCACTGTAGGCAAACCCTGATTTATGATGCCCCTACATGCAATTTAGTGATGGGGGTAGAAATACCACCCTACCCTGCCTAATGATGGCTGAGTCCTGTGGTTTAGTGATGGGTCCTCCGATGTTTCGTCCAGGAGTGATGGGCCAAAAGTTTGAATCAAGCACTTTACTGTGGCTGGCTGAGCCCACCCACCTGCCAGTATGCACTGAAATGCTTGCGCAGCCCCTGTGCTCATCACTCACCCCGTGCGCACGCATATCATTCTTCTCGCACCGGCCACCTCTGAGTGAGGAACTTTCTTATGCTTTCCTGCCCCGCATCGTGTTGCATCATCAGCATTACACAAGCCACTATCGTAGTGCATCGTAACTGTGCCCCGGCAGTGCCGTGAGCACAGTAGGACAGTGATACGAGTCATGGGTAGAGTGTGATTTTGTGTGCATTTTGGCCCATAGAAGTGTGATAATTCCTGGTAAGGGCACTGCATGTGGTGGGGCTAGTGGTGCTAGTGGCAGTGGTGACCCTAGTCGGGGTGGTATGCGGCCGGCTAGTGTTGGTTCTGATGACATTCCCACGATGTGCACTTGTAAAACTGTGTCTTTGGAAGTGAAGTTAGATATTCTTAAGCGCCATGACAAAGAAGAGGGCGCATGTGCTATCGCCTCGGCTCTCCACCTGGCCCAATTGACTGTCTCCACCATTATCAAGAAGGGGGAGGCCAGCAAGGCTGCAGCTGGGGAGGTTGCTACCTTCACCGCCTCCCGTCTCACCCTCCATAGAAAGCCTGCAGTGGGGGAGCTGGAGCAGGTGCTCTGCACATAGGTGGAGGACTAGAACAGGAGGAAAGCCCCCATGAGTCAGGCGATCATATACATGAAGGCTTTCTCCCTGTGGGATGAAATACAAGGTGAGACGCAATCTTGATGCTATATTTTAAGAGGCGGGCAAGCCTCCACAACATCAGGATGTCTGGTGAGGTGGCGAGTGTGGATGCAGTATGCAGTAGTGGCAGCAGTGTTCCCTGACAAACTTAAATGCATCATTGCGGAGGGTGGCTATAGTGCAAAACAGGTTTTGAATTTTATGAGAATGGGGTCTTTTGGGAGAGAGTATCCTCAAAGACACATCTTTCAACAGAGGAAAAGTCTATGCCAGGGTTCAAAGTCTCAAAGGACTGGCTTACATTGCTGCTGGGGGGCAGTGCCTAGGGTGACCTCAAGTTAAAGCCACTCCTTGTCAACCACTCCAAAAACCCGAGGGCTCTGGTGGGGTATGTTAAGGAGAATTTAGGGGTGATTTGGAAGTTGAACAAGATGGCCTGACTGACTTCCGGTATCTGTTTGTCCTATTTCCACTCCTACCTCTCTCATGTTGTCAAGAAGTATGCCTCGAGGGAGAACTTGGCAAACAGTTGGTGAGGGCATGTGACACATGGCAGGACGACAGTGCAGTCCTTCTGAAAAGGATGTAATATACGCCATGTCATTGAGAACATCACGGCTGCATGGATGGAGGTAAGCCAGGCCACCATGAATGGTGTGTAGCTCAAGCTGTGGAGGGAGTGTGTTCACTCCTTTACCGGCGTCCCCAAGGACGTGCGTGCACTGACGGTAGAATGGGTGTGGTAAGACATTGTGCAACTGTCGCACAAGATGGGCTTCGGGGAGGTCAATGAGCAGGATGTGGAGGAGGTCCTGGAAAGCCACAGGGAGGAGCTCAGCAGTGAGGTGTTTTCAATATGGAGATCCAGGAGGCACAGGAGGAGGGGGTTGTCTCTGAGGTGCAAGCCTCAGTATGAAGATTCTGAAGGAGATGGTGACCAGGGTTGACAAGGTCATCGCGCTTATGTGCACTCATGACCCACTCTCAGGACAAAGCAGGGATGTATCTGGCTGGTGGAGGGGATGAAGGTGTGCAGGGCGATGCTGGAGGAAAAGAAGATGGCAGCCAGGCAAACTATCATCACAGCCTTCTTCAAACAGGCCCCCACCATGCCAGCAACCCACAGAGGATCTTCCCAGCCCTTGACCAGCAGAGAAACACCGAGGTCCATCTCCTGCCAAGGACGTGCTTGGCCCCTAGTACTGGACCTCACCTCAAGCCGATCCCCATTTCCCATGTCACCTGAGTCTCCACTGCAGCACTCCGCGGCTCTTCACTACCTTCTTCATCCCAGCCTCAATCTCCGACACCACTTCAACCACTGCCTCTCTCCCTCGCTACGACGTGAGTCACAGCATCTTTTTTCTTTTCTGCCTCATCAGTCATTGCAGCGGTCTCCCTCTCCACCTCACCACTTATCACGGTTGTCTCCCTCACCACTTTGTCTGTCATTGCATCGCACCCCATTGCCACCCCCCAGAGCCAGCGCATTGGTCTCCCACTACCATCATCCCACCTCGCCAGGCTTCCCCCCATCCCTCTGACTCTTCCCCGGAGATGGGGTTTGAGGGCTTTGAGGAGAATGAGTATAGTGCTAGGGAGCACCACATGTCCCCTAGCCTTGGGGGCAGGAATGTTCAGTCGTTTAAACATTTAAAATGGTTTTTCAGAAAGTTTGATTGATTGGAAAACGATTAAAATGGTGTGGTGAAAAAGTTCGATTAAACTGGTATTTGATTCTGGAAGTTTGAAATTTTCATCAATTTTTAAACTTTTTTGTTGTGTGTGTGTGTGTGTGTGTGTGTGTGTGTGTGTCACAGCCACGCGTGTGCGACGTTTGTGCGTGCATGTGCGCGTGTGTTTCCAATGAAGCATGTGAATTTCATGGTATATATTAGAGTTTATTGAGCTCCTTTTGTAACTACAAAAAGAGACTACCATTTTCTAAATATATTTTGCCATAAAAATGCCAAAAATATTGTGAATAGATGGTAAATAAGTAATGAAGCACCTGACAACCCTGCTTCGATACCGCCTCATGTCATGTAAACAACGAGCGCAGGGTTGCACCTGAAGCTCAACAATTTTTCGTGGGCAGATTAATTTCTCCTTGGTTCACTTCAAGAGAATACCTATTTTTGTACATGTATAGTGGTTGTAATTTGCTATGAACCAGCGTGGCAAAGGAGTGTAAAGAATGTGAGCATGATAAAGTGTAAGAATATATGTTTATATGCTAAAATATGGTATTTTATATCCTCTGTTCCATACTGCTCAAAAGTTTGATTAAGTTTTAAAAAAGTTTAAAAGGGTACAAAAATATATATTGAAAATGTGATTAAACTTTGATTAAAAGGGTGTCTGAAAAAGTTTGATTGAGAAAGTTTAAAATGGGTCAGAAAAAAGCGATTGAACATTACTGCTCAGGGAGGATGACAACTAGGACTGGACATGGACATACAAGAAGTAAGTGATGAGAGGTGTTTGATATTTTCTGACAAATATTTTATGAATTTCAGATTTTATTTGTTGGTTTTAGTGAGTTATTTATAGGTATTATGCTTAGTTTAGCTTCTTTTACAGTTGTTAGGCCATTTATATTGGCTTTAAACCCTTTTTTGGACTCATTTGGGTGGGTTTAGGACTTCATTGAGGGGGAAATCCAGGGCTAAAAAATGCTTCCCTATAGGTTACAAGTTAAATCATCCCCGATTTACGATACCCTGCCTAGTGATGGGTTTTTGCTCAGCCAATTGCATTGTTAATCTGGGGTTTGCCTGTGGATACTTACAATAAACTCAGTAGTTAATTGACATACATAACTCAGATGACAGTGCAGTAAAAATGTCATGGAATTAATATAAATAATATTGACAGACCCATCAGCAACCCCAGACAGCAAGCTGTACCGGTGGTTCTCACTGCGTAAGAGTGTCAACTATGACGTGGAGCGGAGAAGCAGCACCATTGCCAACACCGACCGCTCAAGCTCCTACACAGCCAATGCAACCAATGGCACCTACATTAACACAAACACCAGAATGCCAAAATTGCTGGAGGAGACAGATACAGAACATGGGGGGCTGTTCTCGGAGAATGGTGGGGTGTTTGCACATACCTTTCAGCGCAGACACCTACCACCAGCCCTCCCCACTATGCCTCCCAACCTCAGCCCAGAGCAGATCAAAAGGAGACACATAGTTGCTTCAATTGTACATAGTGAGAATAACTATGTAGCAACTCTTCAGAGACTAGTCAATGTAGGTACATTTTTATGTACAGTAAGTCACCACTTTCTGACCTTCTTCTTTGTTTTGAACCCCTCAGTACAATGGCCTTTTCAGCTTTATTCCTGTTATCTCCAGCTCATCCTAATCATATTAGGAGAACCCTAACATAGAGAAGAGGTTAGTGGAGGCTGTATCAAGTCCCTGCTGTTCAAAATGTCATTAAATGAAATTGTCTGGAGATAGCAATGAATAAAATATATACAGTGTGTGTATGTTCTTGGACTAAAAAGTTTAACCCCTGTACTAAAGAGTTCAACTCCACAGAAAAAAAAAAAATTGTCTCTTTAAATTCCATTGTTGCATTTTATAAAGCTGGTTCATCAATTCCCTCAGTTACCTGTCAGGCTGATAGGCCAGTTTCCCTGAGTTTGTAGTACCATTTCTATGGAAATGATTTTGATTTATTCAGATCAGTAGCATGCAGCTCATGTAGTGCTCATATTTTCTCAGAAATGCATAGCAGCTTTCTTATACTTTCTGGCAAAAATCTATTCTCACCTTGCTACAGCAATTGAGTAGCTTAATTTTTAAACCTCTGAGCTCTCAGAGGTTGATCAGCTAGGTATGATGTACTTGCTGTTGTTTGAGCTTGTGCATTACAGTATCATCAACAGAAATCATATTAGTGATGAAGAATAAAGATTTGGGTGTTGGATTTTGCCAAGCTGAGATCAGTTTGTTTGAGTAAGTCAGAATAATGGATATTGTTTTACAGATTACCTAATCTTTCTGCAGTATTTTACATTTTTGAACTAATACCAAAGCAATTCATAACTCATCAAGTATCATACCACCCATTCTTCCAAATTATTTTGATTGGTGATTGAGTAGCCTAGGCCTGGGCCCATGTGCTCCTGATTGAATGGTAAGTTGATATAGAGAGATAGATAGTCATTTTTTGAACCCAACTAATGTATAAGTAATTTGTACCTCATTAAACTATATTATTCCAGGACTTCAAAAAACCTTTAGAAGAATCTAAGCCCCCAGTCATCAACTCTGCCAAGCTCATCACATTATTTCATAGAGTATCTGAGATTCTGCAGTGCCACACGTTATTCCGCATCGCCCTCGCTGACTGTGTGAGGCAGTGGGATAGGGAGGAGAAGATTGGAGATGTGTTTGTCGCTTCATTTTCCAAGGCCATTGTTTTGGATATTTATAGCGACTTCATTAACAACTTTTCACGTGCCATGGAAGTTGCAAAGCAGGAGTCTAAAAAGAAATCTGCTTTTGCTGACTTCCTTAAGGTAAGACATTAGAGTGTTAACCCTCTCAGTCCAAAGACAAGTTTTGTAATTTATTTTTGCGATTAAATGAAACTTGTTGTCTCTAAATGATCACATTAGAATTAAGGGGTTAGAAACAGTCTCCAACAATCATTTGAGCTTTTGGATATCTAATATACTTTAATCTTGCTATTGACGAGCTATTGTAATCACTGTCTCTGGCTAAACAATACGAACATGATGCAACTTAGATTTAAGTTCTCAGTACATATACTTTATATGTCTGTCATCTAATGCTTCCCAAAGAATGCATAAGACATTTACTTTCCAAGATATACACAAGGTCTCCATCAGGTTTCCAAGTAAATTGTTGTTTAGTCGTAAGTAAGTACCAATATGTTGTTATAAACATGGTCTAATGTAGTAATGATACACAGATGCGTCAGATCACCTCGCCTGATCGACTGTCATTCTTTGGACTCATGGTGAAACCAGTACAGCGCTTCCCTCAGTTCATCCTCTTCCTTCAGGTATGTACACTTTTTTGTGTGTTATTCTTTAAGTACAGTACAGTCCTTGTTTGTAAGTATGCTAGTACTTGTTTGTAAATATACTTGTTTGTAAATATAGATTATGTACGTAATCTACACCAGTCATTATTTGTTACCAGAATATACATTTAAATCTTTGAAATTTTCATCTCCACACTTCAGGCAATTACCATCCACACACTGCTGAACTTATTTTATTTGATTAACTACTTCATTGTGATGTGTGATGAAATATTTTACTTTAGCTGGCTTCAGACAGTTTTGTTAAGCTTAGAATATATTTCTAGGACTGGATGGAATAGATGTAACCATCACATATCCTTGCATCATAAGAGGTCCTTCCCTAACTTAAATTAAGTCATCTGGCATTTGACTGATTAAGAAAAAATAAAATCATCAGACTGAAAGGGATAAGTTGTTACTGTAGCACATATGTAATAGAACTCTTCCATCAACTGTTATGTTAAAATGGTGTTGCAACCATTATCATTTACTCCTCCTTAATGTACTTACAGTACTTTATCTATTAAATTCTGTCTTTTGTCAGTTCTTATGGTTTCTCATCTTCCACACCTCATGTCCCAGAAACTTACTCACATTGGAAATTTAAGCAATGTTGACCCTTAAACAATTATTGACACCTTATCTCTTGTACTGTTAGTACAGTAATGCCAGGCAATTTTACTTGCCACTGGTAACTCACTCAAGGTCTGAGAGTTAAATTCAGATAATAATTCATTGTCCATGTAAGTTTTTGCCAAATATAGACTATGGGTTCTTCTACTTACAGGATCTCCTTAAGCATACTCCACAAGGCCACCATGACCGAATGTCTCTGCAGCTGGCTCTCACACAACTAGAGTCACTGGCAGAGATGCTGAATGAGAGAAAGCGTGAAGCCGAGCAGTACCAGGCGTTCCGAGACACACTCAAACACATCAACACCAAGTTTGCTCTACGTGGAATACAGGAGGGCAACCGTTACTTACTCCGACAAGATGATATGCAGCAGCTGGTTTGTTTTTTATTTAATTATTATTCATTTACTGTATTTTTGTATTTTTTAGTTGATTTTTTACTGTTGAGTGGATGAGTGTGTGGCTCACTTCACAGGGCATGTTGGTGATAGCTCTTCCTCTTTCTTGCTTTCTCTTTCTTTACTTTCTGGACCTTACCTTATCACATTCTTAGGCAGAAAAAAAGAGATCAAGATGACATTAAGGACTGTGATGATGTCTGACTTTAGGCAGGCTCAGTAGTCTGTTTCCTTAGGCCCAGTAGCCCTCAGACGAGCCACACATCTTCACATCGCCACCTTGGCACTAATAATCACCATCCACATTGAATCAGTACTAGGGCTGTCTAAGTTAAAACTTGTGTGGTGGTATGAGTTGGAGTGTTTTTATGACATGTTAGTAGGTCATGTGGAAGATCAGTAAAGTCTGACTTAACCCGCTGAGTCCCACTGACGTACGATGCACGTCACTACTTTTTTTCGTGGACAGACCCACTGACGTGCATCGTACGTCAGTCAGTTGCAAGGCCTGTCGTTTGCACATTTTTCAAGATTCACAAGTGATTTTTGGTAGGCATATGTGGGAGACCTTCCTCTGATACTGCCTGGCCCCACCTGACCCTCCCCCTCCCCTCCTCCCCCCCACACTTGGCAATTCACCTGTTAGCAGTAACCTGGCCAGTAAAGATATGTTGCCCAACGGGGGTCTCCAATGACGAAATTCATGGTGAAAGTGATTCCTGAGGTGGAGGACAAAGAAATAATGAAGCTAGAGGGAGAAACAAACAGAAATGATGAGGTGGTAATGTTGTAACAGGAAGGTGCCATATGCTGGGGTTTTGGGTGAGTGAACAATGCTTTTATCGCCTATATTATTGTGTGAAAACCAATATAGACTTGTGCTACACATAAACTCATACCAAATAAATAAATAAATATGTAATTTAAAGTGGCTTGAATTAGTTAGCCCTTCCATAGTTCATTTTCTTTAGCCAGGTACCTTGAGAAAAAAGGGCAACTAAGGCTAACTGACACCTGTACCAACATTTATAAGCTCAGGAGGGCGATTTCTCTATGAATTTTCGATGTTTCTTGCCAAAAGCAGAGGTTTGAGCCAAAAAAAAAAAAGTTGAAAATCGGTCAGGTTCTGAGGGTGTGTTGGGTAAAAAATCGGTCGGGACTGGACAGGTTAACAAGAGTCAAATCATCAGACACTTCTTTACCTCAGCCTGGGATCAAACTTATCCCTTCAGACAGCTGAATGCTTCTCTAACCATTTGACCACCATAGTTCTTAGACTAGAAGGGTAGCAGTATTATTGTGAAAGTATAGTCACAGTCAGAGGGTGCTAAGGCTGCAGTGCGTGTGGATGGCAAACTGAGTGAATCTTTCCATTTGAAGGTTGGATTGAAACAAGGATGTGTCATGTCTCCATGGTTGTTCAATCTGTATATGGATGGGGTTATAAAAGAGATACAAGGTCGGGCAGTGGATGTTGGAGTGGCCCTAGTGAGAGAGGGCAGTGTTTGGAAACTCCCTGTACTGTTGTTTGCAGATGATACTGTGTTGTTGAGTGAAGATGAAGGGGAGCTGCAAGGCTTGGTAGATGAGTTTGGGAGAGTGTGTAAGAAACGGAATCTAAAGGTGAATGTAGGGAAGAGTAAAGTGATGGTCTTCGAGAGAAGTGAAGCCAGTGAGTGTACAGTGAGATTGGATGGGAAGGAAATGGAGAATGTGAGTGAATTTAAGTACTTGGGCAGTGTGATGAGTAA